>CM028363.1:26395981-26588364 GCA_016624345.1 Platycodon grandiflorus
TTCTCCATGTACAAAGTAAGCGGGTATATGTGCCAAAGGGAAGCCATGCCAACAAAGCCATTTCAAATTTCCGACATAGTTATGTAAGTACCACTTAGGCATTGGAGATAATTGAGATGAAGCAATCTCAAATTACTCATGTTTGTAAAGGCCTTTGTATCAACATGTTTATTGTTTTTCGCATCCAATTCTAATGAGAGTCCTTCAATTGCTTTTGTTCCCTGGTCAAATAGAGATTGCAAAAAGAAATTAAAATGATTATAAAAACACTATATACGTGAATCGGTGATATTATTTTCCAGCTCTAATATACGTATTAAAATCACTAAATGATGGCTTACAGGCAATCTTTTAGTACTTGAAGTACTTCTTCCCCGCACCACGTCTCTGCGCTCCCAGTGCACCTTCAATGATTGTTGGCGAACAATTTCTCTACCCATGTCTCGAGCACATTATGCATCCCCAGTATTCAGGAGTCAACTCTAACTAGGCATCGACGAGATAGTTCCCCAATTCCACTTTCTGAAAGCATCTAGGGTCTTCAAGCACTTTAGCTGTAAAATCTTTGTCCCTTCCAATGAAAAAAAATGCAATATCTAAAAATAGCTCTTGATTTATGTCATCCAGGGAGTCGTAGCTTATTTTGAGCTTTTGTTGAATCTCGCCATTAGGAATTGCTTTTAGTTTATCTATCTCGCTCTGCCATTCAGCTATGCTTCTACCCATCAAAAACAAACCCAAAACTTCAAGAACTAGCGGAAACCCTTCGGCATAAGCCACTATTTCACTTGATATCTGTAGGTAGCCTTCTTTCGGATGATGCTTTGAAGGCATGCCAACTAAAGAGTTTAAGAGACTCATCTTCATTCAACGCCTTTGGTGAATAATTTGAATCCACTTGAAGAGTAGATATGGATGACGTATTTCTTGTTGTTATAATGATTCTACTTCCCGGACCAAAAAAGTCACGCTTTATGGCTAACCTTTTCAATTGTTCGACATGATCAACATCATCAAGAACAAGAAGAACCCTTCGATGACGTATTTTCTTTTTTATCTCCTCAATTCCTTGATGATAGTTGTCCAATTTGTAACTTTCATTCATAATGATATTAGAAAGAAGTTGTTCCTGCAACTTAACCACCCCGGCAATTCCTTTGCAGTGTCCCTCACATCCGCAAGAAAAGCGCTTCCTTCAAAGTTGCGAATGCATTGAAAATAGCTTTGCGATTGTTGTCTTGCCTATTCCACCAACACCCCAAACTGCAACTATGCGAACATCATCGATCCCAAGTTTAAAAATGCTTTGAGTTGTTGCACACGGGAGTCGATTCCAACAGGTTGATCGACAACATCAATATATAGCCGATCTAATCTATTGACAGTATCCTCGACAACTATTTTAATGAGCTTTGCCTCATCCCTATCAAATTCAAAAATTGAGAATCTTAAAAAGTGAGAGGTGATATTTATATGAAAGCTTACAACTTTTTTTTTTTTTTTTTGGTGTCCAAGGGCGTGGGAAGGGATCGAACAGAGACTCACACTTTGAAGTTGACTCTACCACCGGCCAGAGGACATGAAAGCTTAAAACTATATTACGATCTTTTGGACACATTTTTTGTCATAAAATTCAATTTATCAGCACAAAACACATTTCACAAAAATCAAACCCACTACAGCACAGACTAACCCTTGTGATTATATATTAAAAATGGGAAATTAAAAAAGAGAGAGAGAGAAATTAATTACCCCTTAGCCACATGCTGTAAAGCATAACCAGACAAATTGGCAGCCTCAGTTAGAGCTGCCTTCCATCTCTCCACCCTCTCCATTGACATGGACAGCGTCCCTTCTTTGACCCGATCTTCGTGCTTGGCGAACGCTTCGGAGTAACTCCCGAGCTGTGCCCTGACGTGCGATGGATCAACATCGTAAAATATAGGAAGAACAATTTGTTTCAAATCCTTCCTGCACTCCATTATCTTCACTAGTTCGTCTAGGCACCATCTCGAATCCGCGTAGTTCTTTGAAAACACAACAATGGAGACTCGAGACTCCTCGATGGCTTTCAGCAGTTCCGAACTAATGTCTTCGCCACTCCGAAGCTTGGTGTCGTCTCGGAAGGTTGAAAAGCCTTGCCGAACCAAAGCTTCCCAGAGGTGGCTTGTAAAGCTATTTCGGGTGTCAGCGCCGCGGAAACTCAGGAACACATCGTGAAGCAACCGTGGAAGGTGGGCGGAGGAAAAAGAAGAAGTGGAAGCAGTCATGATGAGAGCTCAATTTTGATCTCAGATTAGGAAAATGAGGAAGGTGGGCGGGGCTGTCGTAATTCCTCAATTTCTTGAGATATTATTGAGAACGAATGGCTGAGGGACCATTATTGACTACTTTTTAAAAAGTCAATAGTGTTGCTACCCTTTTTTCTTTCATTTGCCTCCACCACTAACTATTATTGTTCTCTGTGTGTGTGTTTGGTATCTGTGTATGCATAGGTTTTTGAGTTTTGAATTTTTATTTGTAAGAATTAAAAAAAAAATTTGTAAGAGAAAGTAGAAAAAGTTGGTAGAACTAAAAAACAGAGAAAGTGAAAATTTAAAATTTAAAATTCTAAAACCTTATTAAGTCAACAATTCCTTTATCCTTTTCTTACTATTCAATGAAATCTAAAAGAAAAAGTCTCGACTACAATGTTTGTATATATATATATATATATATATATATATATATATATTTTTTTTTTTTTTATTACCAAGCGCATAAAGGGTCATTCTAGCTTAACCGTAGTGCTATGGTTTAAACCATGAAAATGTAACTGTTTTAAAATTTAGTAGGAGAGGATTATCGTTCGTATGATCTTACTCGATTCGAAGATTAATTTTAGCCTTTCAAATCTAAGAATATCTTGAAAACCAAAAAAAAAATACAATGTTAATTCTATGGTTTGTGACTTTTGTTATGCTACCCTTTTTTCTTTAGTTAAAAGCCAATAGTGTTGCTACCCTTTTTTCTTTCATTTGGCTCCACCACTATTATTGTTCTGTGCGTGTTTGGTACGATGTCTTTAAGCGTAGGTGTTTTAGTTTTGATTTTTTATCAGTAAGGAATGAAAAATAATAATATATATATATATATATATATATATGTGTAAGAGGGATGTATAAGAAGTTGGTAGAACTAAAAAAGAGAGAAAGTGAAAAATTAAAATTTAAAATTCTAAAACCGTATTGAGTCAACAGTTCCTCTATTTTTTCCTACTTTTCAATAAAATTTAAGAAAAAGTCAGGGACACAATGTTTGTATACACATTTTGTTTTAGCACCAAGCACATAATCAGTTGGTTGGTAGAGGGTCATTCCAGTTTAATCGTAGGTCTATGGTTTGAGCCGTTCTTAGCATTTTATAGGCCCGGAGAAAAGTTAAAAAAAATTATCCTTATTTAATTATCAATTTTAATATTCATACAAAAGTGACTCAAGTCATAACATACTCAAGAAAGCTCTTATATAATTACCAAATTCAATATTCATACATAAGTGACTCAAGTTATAACATACTCAAAAAAAAATAATAAAACCAATTTTTTTGAATCGTGGAAAATAAAATTATATAGTACATACTCAGGTTATAACATACTATATAAATGTGTGTAAAATAAAATTATATAGTACATACATATATATTAGTTCGGATTGATTCTACACTTTTTAAATCGTGGACTGAATCAATGCACCGTTTCTCTTAAGACATAGGACGAGGACAAAATCGAAAGTATTGGTTTGGTCTAATTTATACTGATTTTGTCTCGGTCCTTTGATCCAATTTGATTTATAAATTTTTCTTTACAATCCAATTTTTGGTACTAAGAACTTTTTTTTTGATGCACGTTATATTTTGCTCTCATTTTCGAAAAATCATACTACTCCTAGCCTCTTGGTAGAACATTAAATATAGAAAAAATATTCTTACTAAAATTTCTCCTTCACAAAGCTCCATTAGTGTTATAAAACAATCTAAGGCTCTGTTTGGCTACTCAAAGTCAAGCTTTAAAATTTGAATTGGATGAACAATTTTAACTCCACAGAATTTAAATTGTTCTTCCAATTCCAATTCCAAGCTATGACATTAGAGTTCTCAAATAAATCTTTGTAATAACCGAGCATCTCATTATCATTTTAATCATATAATTATGTTCATGCATTACTAATATGATTATCGTGGTTCATTATGTTGTTTTGATCAGTCGTAAGTTCATGATTTCATGTTTCGGTGCTTTACTTTCTTGCATTGTTTCGTAGCCTAAACTGAACCAAAACTGAGGAGATGAACCATGATACTTTATACCTAGATATACATGTTGTTATAGAGGTCTCGTGTTGTTAAATCGGACTTTGAAAAAGTAGTGTACGTTGTTTTTACTTGAAGTTACAAAACGAAAAAGTTGTGAAAATCGTGTTCGGTTTCGTAAACTTTCTCATGACTTTAAATCGATCCAAGATCGATATCGAACCCTTGGGGACATCCTTTGATGTGTTATAAGTGTTGTACAATCATACCGGGGGTGTACGAGCGATCGAATCGAGAAAACGAAGCAAAACGAAACAATTGCGCAGGCTGATGAACAGTGCGCGCCCCAGCGCGCCGTGTACGGACAGCTTGGCCAGATTTTTGGTTTTTTTGATTTTCTTTGATTTCCACCTCATGCTATGGCTTCCTTATCTGATAAAAACGTGATAAACCTTGGAAGAACATACTCTAACACCTTAAACTCAGAAAACCCTCAAAAACCTCTCTCAAATTCTCCAAAAATCCTCACAAAACTTCACTTTTTGACCTAGGGTTTGTGTGTGTTCTTGCAAGTGATTTGTTCTTCCAACCAAGGCAGCAATAAGGGACCAACCTAGGGGAGTTTGTGGCTGTTTTCACCACTGAAATACAGGGGAGAAACAAGGGTTTATACTTTGATTTTAGTAAGGGACCTCTTGCTTATTCATGTTTGGTGTTTATGTGTTTATTCTTGATCATAATCCATGTGGAGATGTTGTTGTGCTAAAATTCTAAGATTTCAGCCATGTGAATTGTTCTAATATGTGAATTTGATCATGGGTATGTGTTGTTAAAGTGTGTTAATGTTCATACAAGCCTTGGAATTGTTGTAGTTCGATTGTAACTTCGAATTGGTGAAATCGGCAAGAAACCAACTTGAACAAAGTGTGTAACATGGCTGAGATTTAGGGTTTGTGACTTGTTATTGTATGATTTGAGATGGTTAAAGTGTTCAATATGTTGATTTGTGAATCTAGAACTCGAATTGATCCTTGGAGGATAACCGAAATGTCGAATTTGTAACCAAAAATGGAATAAAGTGTGAACGTGAACTTGACTAACCGGATGTGCACATTCGAACACTAACTTTCAGGGGGTTTTGGTTGACTACCGATTGTCACGGGGTGGAGTGCAGTGATAGTCGGGTTGTGGTGACCTTAATCCGGCCTTCTCCCTATTTCTGGCCAAAGTAGGGTACACCACATAGATGTTGGACACGAGTGGTGTTGTCACATGGATGCCAAGGTTGTAGAGACTTGGGGCATGTTGACTTGTTCTATTCGTGGGATACTTGATATGAATTACATTGGTACCATGATTTGATATGAACTTCAAAGCTGAATGGTGTATAAGAGGAACCGGTGAGTCGGAGGTGTACCTCGACTCTTATATCCTGTTACGTGGTCTTTACTTGTTTAATATGAGATATGAACTATTGTTAGCTCATTACTTTGTAGGTTGGTCATTATTTTCAACCGGTATGGGACAGGTTGGCGTCGTGATCCTTCTTACGGTAATGGGACTTGGTTGATCATTGATTATACTGAATACTTGTGACTTGCTTAGTTATAACTTGTTCTGATTATATGCTGCTTGTGTTAGCATCTATTACTGTTGCATACATGCATAACATGCATAAGTTTAGTGGAATATTACTGGGTCATAGGTGACTCACCCTTTCATTATTGTTTTCCTTAGATCGGAGCGAGGCGAAGGGTTTGCGTACGTGAGGTCAGTGCAACTTCTTCGCGAGATTAGAAGGTTGTTATTTTTTTGGGGTAGACTTCATTGTATATATGTTAGACAGTGGTTGTTATGCTGTCTAGGTTTCAAACACTGTTTCTGTTGTATTGTATATAAAGGTTGGATGCCTTCTATGTTGGTCTGTATATCGGTTGGTTGTGTTGTGATGACTCAGTTGTATATTTTCAGTTTATAAGTTTGGATGGCTTATCGCCATACTGTTATTTCCGTTGTAATATTGTTTATCAGGTGGTTATTTTGATTATGTTAAGTCGGGTCATGCCCGAATTTAGGCTACGTGTAGTGGCTTGAATTGGGGTGTGACAACCTTACTCACTTTACAACTCTTAACTCTTAAGCCATCTATAAAACAAAGCCTCGATTACAATCCTATTGTTTCTATTACAACATTGTACATATTCCCTTCATTCTAGGCAAAAAGTCCACTATATTATTCTTGGAATGTTTCATTTATAAAAAGCAATCATACGGCATAATTTTTTGAGTAACACGTTTCCCAAGCGACATTTGTTGGAAAGAGAGATAGGCGAATGAATTCACCTGACGCGACAAGGTTGGGAGCGACCAAGGTGAAAGTAAGCACACACTATTTACTCATTGGCCCGAGGAAGCTCGCACAAGGAACTACCTGAAATCCTTGACAAGGGCATAAAAGTCTTTGTGACCAAGAAAGCATCCAAAAGCATTAAGAGATCTTTGGGCCAGATACCTTCCTATTTGCTCAAGCGAACACCTCAATGGAAAATGAGCCTCCAGCCCAGACTCGATTACTTGTAGAACACGGAAGGCTCCTAAAATATGGGAGTAGTCACTATCATATCCGACTTTTTTTAGGGTCAACCAAGTATAAATAAAGGGTCAGACCTCCTCATACAGTACGTTCTCAGACTTTATTTTCTACCCTCTTGTCAGCCTTATTCTCTCTGAATACTGTGCTAACTCTCACACTGAAGGGTCTTAGTAGGGAACCCTGCGCAAGTTATAGTTTGCTTTTTTTTGCAGATATTCAACCCATCGATTTTTCGGTCTCATCCTTGGTCCAAATTAATTTCAGGATCATCACTAACCTTTCTTCCATCGGCACACATATGGGAGTTGCGTCTTCAACATTGCTTATCATTTCTTTTGAATTGTTGCTAGGATACATATGATAACTAACTTGATGCTTATTTTTGACTCGACAATCATGTGTAACCTTTTTAAGCAGGACCTTAGGCTTTACTACATGTTGGTGAACAGGCACACACATCACTACAAAAAAAATGACTTTTTGGAGCGCTCATTTTCCGTCCCTAAAAGTCGATTTGCCGTCCCTAATAGTATTTAGGATGGCAATTAGGACGGAAAAATAGGGCCCTAATTAACATAGGTGCTAAATGTTTTAGGGACGGGACGATCCGTCCCAAAAGTTTTTTAAGGACGGTGATTTGCCGACCCTAATAGTATCCAAGAAATTGCTCGTTTTTGGCGGAAAAACAATAAGGACGGACTTTTGCCGTCCTAAATGTTTTGGCGCCAAAAAAAATGGTGGGTGCTAAATGTTTTAGGGACAGGGAAGATCCGTCCTAAATGTTTTGGTGCCAAAAAAATGGTGAGGGCAAAATGTTTTAGGGACGGAAAGATCCGTCCCAAAAGTTTTTAAGAACAATAGTCCGCCAACCCTAATAGTTGGTGGGAAACCAATAAGGACGGACTTTTGCCGTCCTAAATGTTTTGGTGCCAAAAATTGGTGGGAAAAATCTAAAAATATTGGCGGGTAATGATACAAAAAATTTGGCGAAAATTTTTTTAATGTCGATTCTCTCCGTCTCAAACGATATGAAAAGTAACATTATCGTTGAGATCATTCCATCCTAATTATAAATTTTTTATATCAGTATATATTGTTGTTTTATTTACCCATTAAGATTTCAAACCATTCAATTGGGTAATGCATGTTATATATACAATGATATATCAACAAAAAAATTTATATCATACACTACATCAATTTGAAATTGATTGTTAATAAAAGATCCCAAACTTTATCTATCAAACCTACAAACGATTTCTTGAAATATAAAACATCGTTTTTACTTTAAATTCCGAATTAGTAGATCCAAATAAAAAAACCAAAAACAAAAGCTCGATGATAACTTTTGACCATCATACTCCATGTTTAACGTCTTTGTGTTGAACTTCTTTCCACGCTATTCCCAAAAGCAACCTGAAAAAATAAGTGAAATAAAACAATCAATTGAAAAAAGTCCATGGAGTTTGATGCAAAGTGGCCTCATATATTCAACTAGCAAGACAAGTTTCACAAAGTACTCCATTCCAAGTAAGAGAAGTGACCTTCATGCAACATATTTAAGTAGATAAAAACCTATCATAGCCATACAGAAAATCCCTCCACTAAGTAATTCAATAAATCACAAAGTATTAGTCAGATATTCAGCATACTCGGCAAGCTTTTAACCACCAGCATCAAACCCCTAATAGCAGTTTTAACTATTTCTATGAAAAAAGATGGAAACACTAAATGAAATAGAGAAATTTAATCACCACTACATCACAACAAAGTTTCCCTCACTATTTTAACATAATCTAGTTTAATCTCTTTCTTCAAACACCAAGGATAAACATCATAACAATACAAAATCTAAAACTGCATTGTATAGAATTATTCTATCTAAACAAGTACAAATTCACAGTCAGGATATGAGCTATGTCCAACAGTCCAATCTATAAACCTACAACTTTATACCAAGGGGTCGTTTGGTAGCCGGATAAATAGGCGAATAACACTAATTTATCCTAATTCGGTGTTTGGTAGGACTTTTTTGTGTGGAATAAAATTATCCGGATACTCGGATAACCCCTTATCCGGGAATAAATAATACCTCATCTCTAAGCATACTCTTGTTCTTACTTGAGTTAGCAACTTAGGATGTGATTGACCTTATGCTTCCAACACACCAGACCAGCATTCAGATTCGACCTGCTGGCATAGTCGCTCCGCCTTGATTGATATAAAAAGAGTTCGTTGGATCATGAGGGCTAAATTAAGAAAAGAGACACTAGTTCAAAATGGAAGAGCAATCCATGTAAAGAAATCAAATAGTATGTGGTGTTGTTTGTTACAGCAACCAACAGTTTGTTACAGAAATCAAATAGTATGTGATTTATATAAAGAGTACTATACCTTGCCTAATATAGATACCAAAATGCTAATATCGTTAGTGAAACTTCAAGAAAATCCTACAGCAACCAACAAACAATCAAGCAATAATTTAATCCTAAACTATTCTGTGTTCACATATATATAATCCCAATAAAAAATAAGCATAAAATCCAACAGTTGGATTAAACAATTGCCTTTCAAAATTGCAAGTATACACAATTAAAATTAAACAATCACATATAGAATAGTCAAAATTAGTAATCAAATCTCATCTATAGGAAACATATACACTGATTTACCTTCACAATTGCTTTTCGGAATTGCAAGTAAACACTTTCTAGAAACCCACTTTAAGCTTCAAAAACTACAACAGAAAATAAATTAACATTAACATCAACCTTGAGTTCAACATTATATATCAACACTTTACCAAGTAATATGCAACATTGGACCTCATGATGTACATGTGTAGCAAACTTATCCCTAATTAAGACGGCAAGAACAAGAAAAACCCTCATGCATCATAACCAATCAGGATATTCATATGAACCAGAAATGCATAAGAAAACCCAGCATGTGTGCATTAGATTCAATTACTCAATTTCCATATCCAAACCAAGAAATCCATGTTAAAAATTGCATAATCAGCAGAAACCCACATCAACAATTAAATCAAAATTTCACAACCAAAAGAAAAAAAAGAACCTCAGAAGTTATAAAACTGACAGTTTAAAACATATAAATTGAAAAATTAAAGCTGGTGCAAGAGGCTCACCCCATTGCAGTGTTGTCGAAGTATACCTCACAGACAGACTGTTTTTATAACTACATAAATAACAAGACAATTATATTACTATAATTCACAAGTAACAGCAGATCTTCGGGGTTCACGGTTCAGTCAAGTCTTCAGTGCTGTCTAAGTATACCTCGCAGAGAGACTGTTTTTTTTTCCCGAAACTTCACCCTGTACCCTATTAGTTTGCAGATGCACACAAATCCTTTGTCTTCTCCTTATGTTTTGTTAGCATTTTCCTCGTAACAATGCTCAAAGTACCTCGTCAGCATACTCAAAACATTAATCTTTTTTCGCAGAAAAGCTCAAATAAAGTAAAGCAAACTGGGTGACAAAACACACACTCCATCAAATAACTTTAAGGAATGGAAAAGAAAAGAAAAGAAACATAGAGGCTACAAATGTGTATACCTTATTACAGGTTCTGAACTTCCCCAACTACAATGGACATTTGAGAATTGAATCTTTCATGTTTTCAACAAGCCCCTCCTTGAGAGAAAAATAAAAGTGCAACACCAATATAGGATAGATGACAAGTTCAGTTAGTCTTATACCTCGGCTACTGGGCTATCAAAATGCTTCTTGATCTTCTCCATAATAATGTGATCCCTCTCACTGCACAACAAGTTGAACACAACATTTGCCAAATTGCACAAAAGCTTGTAAGCAACTATGATTCTGACAATTACAAGTAACAACAAAACCCATGGGCCCTAAAGGTTATTATTACAAGAACCAAGAAGACCCATGTGCCCCAACGAATTATTGAATGAAAGAAAACAAGATGTTAATCATACGAAGGACCAAGAACCAAGAAGACCCATATACCACTGGGAGATCAAAATTTATGACCAAATTCACCTAATGATGAAACCATATTTAAGATGTTAATCATATGAAGGACAAAGGAAAAATCAGAAGCAACGGTTTAAGGGTTAAGCGATGAAGGGAGGGGAGAAACCTATTCTTTACGAAAAATATTCAACTACATCTTAGAAAGGATGAGATTTATCATACACCAAACAAAATTTACAATTCTGAATGAAAAACAGAATTTTCAACGACTGAAACACTAGACCCTTAACAATACCAAGATAATGCATTTTCACAGTTATATACAGATAATAAAAATATCATCACCAAGAGAAACATCTGCCATACCAAGACAGATAAGTAGAGATAAATCTATCATCCAACATCATGAAGACTAAATATTCTTCTCTTCACAAACCCAACACAAAAAAGTGGGAAAGAATTAAACCTTTCAGTTCTATCATGAAAACTTGAACCGGAGAAAGCAGCACGGCAGCAGTTATCAGCGCAATAATGCAAGAGGTTGGAAGAGTTGTTAGAATAAAGCTTATCAATATTTAAAAGGAAGACATAACCCCCAAAATACCTAAAATTTTAAAAGGAACAAAAAGCTGAAAAAGGAAGAGGCTCGTCAAAGTTTAAACCAAACTTACTAGGCTTTTTCTTTGTGCGTGTGAGCTCTTTTTTATTTCCTTTCTTTTGAGTGGTTGGGTTGGGTGGGGGTGGTAAAAAGCAGCCAATTTTAAAACGTCAAACCCTTCTGATTGAACGACCCTTTTATTTCTAAGGTTTAAATACTTTATTACTCCTCTAGAATAAAGAGGATACAAGATAAACCTCCTAAATGTTTTATGCTAGCAAATTAGGATAAGGAGATACACAAGACAAAAAAATTCCTCAGCCTTGATGAATGAAAAGTACCTCCTCTGGTTCATAAGGTAACTTAGAATAAATCTTCAAAGAAATTAAAACACAGTAAACAGAGTAAATAACCACTACGCAGAGTAAATATCATAGGCCCATACCAATTGACTTCAAAACAAGATAACAAACCTGGTACTCAGGATTCTATTTAATAATTTCCATCATTATCCTTAAAGAGTTTTCTTTAAAACCACCCTATACACACAACAAAAGAAAGGAAAAAGAAAAAGTGATGAGAAATTGAAAGCTATTAGAAAGCAACAAACAGAGATTATTCTAATGCTGTTAGCTGATCAAAAGTTGTAACAGAGCAACAATAAATAATATTCCAAGGCTATTAGCAGTATCGTTTGAATCATATGAAGACCCTATGTACAGAGGAACTCGCATGCATAAATGTCAAAGGCATTGCCACATCAATGATAATTAACTAGTTTCCAAAGAAAGAAAAAAGAAAAGGATATCAAATGGGTCAGCAACATGTAATAGGACAATAAATGCAAGATAACCAAGTCCAATGTCCTTTACTTGGATAAGTGAATTGATTGAAGCATTAAGATGTTGAATCTAACATCTTACGAATTAGGGAGACAGCTTGATAGTAAAAAAATTGGCCACCAATCTATGTACATACTCATCTTTCAAAAAATAGGGATATGTAATAAATACTTACACATAATTGGCATCATCTTAATGTTAATAGTATATACTCATACACCTACAAAGATGAATACTCACATACATGCTTGGTATTGGAAGCGACATCCATACTGTCATATGCTTGTTTAGGTTTCTCTTGCATTTATTCATTTAAAATTATAGTCTAAATATCAACCCAACTAATTATACATGAAAAACAAGGCACAGTACATAATATACTACTTGGAAGAAAGCTTGTACATATATCTATATACAGAAAGTAAGTCAGCACAGCTCATTGACTTCATCAATACGCTCAATGATCGTAAACAGATGTATCCTTCTTGTGTCATGTTTGTGTTACCCCTTGAATGTTCACATATGTAAAGAAAATAGGGATTATGTACGCATCCTTCTCTTAACTATTGGATAATCATTAACTTCAGTTGTTAAACAATGGTTATTCTTCATTACTTTCTGAAACATGGATTTATATCAATCAAAGATCTACCATCGGAAAATGGACTTACCACCCAGGGTGTTCTCCTATCGCCGCTCAAGACTTTTAAACATCTCCCACTTTAGCAATCAATTATCTTTACTGTATGGTCTCCACTGTAAGCATAGAAGCAATTAAATAAGGTTCACACACACACACACACACACACACACACACACACACACACACACACATATATATATATATATATATATATATACACACACACACACAAAATGTTAGACTAAAGAAATTTACTGTGTTGAAGCAAGTGTTTTTCCATCGATCGAAGGCACTGCAATGGTGGACCTAGGAGGAGGCAAGAATGAACAATACTTGGCGATAAATGTTACAAACTGCTTTCAACCCTGAAAAAATAAAGAGAAAAATAGAAACGCTTTACAGTATTACTTGAAGTCATGTATGCCAAGAAGAGATGTGCATGTGTGAATATAAGATTGCGAAGGATACAACAGGAGCTTGAGAAAACAGATACCATGAGATAAGACTGCGTCTTGCGTCTCTTGCTGCTTCAAATCTCAACCCGAAGGAATCAACATGATTTTTGGCAGCCTTTCCTCATAACTTTGTATAAGAATGTCTTGTTTGAGGAGATACTTCCCTTCGTGCTAATAATCGAAAGACATTGCTACAACAACCATAAGAGTCACTCAGCATAACTAGAAAAAGATGCATGCATATAAATACTCCCTCAATCCCAATCAAAGGATCCAACTTTACAATTGCAGATGTTCCAAAAGAGCCCTTTCTTATAATATTCAAGTTTACATTTACCAAGATGTTCTAACACTACCCACGTGTAATAGACAAGAAAAAAGTAATGTCGAAGTGACTCATATCAAGTGTGTTAATGTATTTAAATTCTCAAACATGTACTCTATGAGTGGAACCGTGCGAACAATTACAAACTTTCCATGCTTTGTCATATAAGAACAAAGTTAAAAACTTGTTTTCTTTTGATAAGTACGAAGTTAACCTCATCATCTGGAATGAAACATGTTAATGTCACATGCGTGAAACAACCACCTCATCACAAAATTTTAAGCTCCTCTCTAAACCTTAGCACCATAAACTTCTTAACACACTTAAATTAAAAGTTGTTTCAAATGTTCCATTATTAACCATCACGATCGCTTCTAGCCACCCTAACCGAAATATGCAAGATAAAATAACCCCAATAGCTAACACATTACTAGTTACCTTACCAATCAATCCTAAATCTTAATGCAATATGAATTGGTGTTAATCTTACCATCCCTATTGCATTCAAAAGGGTTCAAATTATTTATTTAAAAAAATTATCATGCTATACAAATCCATTATCCATAATCATCACCACTGAGCAAAGCCCAAATCCATTATCCATAATCATCACCACTGAGCAAAGCCCTATTCACAACAATTACATAAATTAAATACTAAATTCAAAGTTATACCCAGAATATTACTTCAAAAATGAAAAATAAGGCTTCTTTTTTGTGAATTCAAATTAGGGCTATTTCTAAAATTACATTAGCTAGAGAACTGAAGGTTGTAACATACGAAATTTGGGGGTAAAGGCCATAAAAGCTTAATGTCAAGTATTGACAACTAACAACAGTAAAAAAAAACTACAGATAAACAAGCAAAATTAAATGGACAGAGAGAGAAGAAGGGAAGAAGACATACCAGAAGAAGGAGTGGAAGAGAAGGAGGAGACGCGAGTGCATGGCTGCAGCCTGCGTGCTTGGTGGTGGGTGGCCGGTGCGATGCCGCGGTGCTCAGTGGTGGATTCCGCCGTGATCGTGAGATGCTTGCGAGCTCTAATCAGATTGTATCACTGCCGCTGCTTGTAATTGAAACTAGAAAGAGAAGTTTGAAGCCCTAATCAGATTGGATTTCTCATACAAAGCCCTAGAAAATTAGATGGGATAGGGGAAGAGAGCAGGAGAAGAGAAGGGGCAGGTGAAAGAAGCCTTTCGATCGCTGGAGAAATGGTTTGGGAAATTAGCGAGAGAGATTTTGGGAGGGAGTGGGAGAGAACGAGGGGGAGGAGAAGCGGCTGAAAAAAAGGCTTTTGGCCGGTTAAATTTTGGGAATTTTCACTTTTCCCTCCCAACACCGTCTTAACTTTTTTATGACCCTCAATGTCCGTCCCAAATGAAAAGTATTTGTTAGCATTAGGCGTCTTAATTGACTATGTAATAGGGTCGGAAGATATGTGCGCCTTAAAAAGTGGGGTCCCTAAAACTACTTTTTTTTGTAGTGTAATGAAATCGATTTAACTTGAATTTGCCGTTAGGAATTACTCTCTCCATTCCATGTAAAGAGTTTAGTTTTGACTTTTTGGGTTAACTTAAGTAAAGTTTGACCGATAATTAACATAAATTTAGTGATTTTAACAAAGGTATGAAAGTTATAATTCATAGATTCTTAAAATAGATTTTAATTAATAAAATTTTTATTCACTAAAACATAAGTAAAGTATGTAAAATTTTGATTTGATTTAGTCACATATTGACTTCTAAAAAAGAAAAGTGTACTCTTTACTTGGAACGGAGGGTGTAGATTATTCTAAACAAGAGTGGAAGGAAATGATTTTGGAAAGTAAAAAAAGACCATGGTAGCAATTTTAAATGGTCGCTAAGGTCATTTTAAAATACCTGTTATCGTCAATTAAAGTCGTTAAGCGACGACAAAAGGCAATTTTAAAATGTCGTTAAGTTAATTAAGGCTTATTGATGCAATGAATGGTCGTTTCAACGACCTTTTAAAGGCCGCTAAACCGACTAAGCTTAGTTGCCCTTGTGAATATTTAAAGGTCGTTAAACGGCCTTTTAAAGGTTGCTAAAACCACCAAGCTGCCCTTGTTAATTAGTTGTTAGCCCAGATCGAATTTTTTGGTAAAATATGCAGTAAAATGAGTGTTCGAAATAAATTTGCATAGCGAGGCAAAACATTAACCTAAATCTGAAGAAAGTTTTACACGCACACATTGGAGAAAAGAAGAAGAGGGAATTTCAGAGAGAGAAACGGTGTACGGTTAAAATTTGAGGACTTGGATGAAATTGTAGAGAGAAATACGGTTGAATTGGAAGAGGGTTATTTTAGACATTTAGCCATGAGGCCTTGTGAAGTTTTAAAGTGAAAGAAAAGGGTATTACAGACATTTTAAATAAATAAGAACATATAAATTATTTTAAAATAAATTAAGCCAAATAAAATCTTTGGGGGTTTGAAAAGGCAATACCTGAAAATACCCCAAACAATAATAATAATAACATGGGCAAGGGCAAAGAAACATATATAGACCGCCTTGATGGCCCAAGAAAGACTAGAATGAGTAGTTTTGACCGCGTGGACCGGTCATCATTATTTTTACCTTTAGCTCAAGTGCATCCACTTAAGCACTGACCACTTTTATTTTTTCCGTTGGTGTAGTAGTGCTTCCAGCTTTGTCTTTACAAAAGACTGGTAACGTCTTCTTCACTTTTCACCTTTTATTAGTAGTATATATTTCACTTGTTTTATTTGTTTTTATTTTATATATTATACACTTTATCAAAAATAAATCTATTTGACAAGTCAAAATTACAACAGCTTATTATTTAAATACAAATTTGATATATATTATTTTATTTTTTACTTTTAAAATACTACAAATTACATGATTTATGTTTTTAAAAATTAACGTCAAATTTACATTTGAGAAATATTATGTTTAACCAAAAAAAAATCAAACATGGCGATAATTTAGGAATGAATGTAGTTACAATTTTGTACATTAAAAATTTACACCATATTTTAAATTTTTTCTAAAAATATGACTATTTCTTAAGACAAACAAAAACAAAAGAAGGCATTTTTTATTTTTTATTTTTGGAACGGAGGAGTATATAATCATGAGACAAAGATTATCATAGTAGGAAAATATTGGATTTATATGTATGACTAAAATCTTGAAAAATAAATTATCAACGAATTTAGACAAAGCTGGATATTCATTTGAATCAACTCCAAGATTTAAATTATTTTTGGTTATGGCATTGAAATAATTGAGGACTAATTAAGCCTTACCAAAGGTCCATTTAGTATTGCTCATTTCCCTTACCAAAGGTCCATTTAGTACTGTTCACTTCCCTTAACAGAGAGGTTGAGTGTTCAAGCCCTACACCATAGCCACCCTGGTACTTCACTACTCTCAGCTACAGAGAGGTTGAGTGTTCAAGCCCTACACCATAGCCACCCTGGTACTTCACTACTCTCAGTGGAGAGGTCGGGTGTTTAAACAATTTGTTCTAGCCACACCAAAAGGCATCATAGAGTCATTGTAGCCTTTGAAGGCATTAAATAATAATAATAAAGGTTGAAGATAGGTCTATGCCCTCTAACCTTTTAAAAAAAAAAAAAAATTGGAGGACTAATTAAGCATGGTCACTGATTTTGGGATCCGAAACCTCTTAATTTGACTATAGGTAAATATTGACTTTTCATAGTAGATTTGTTATTTTTATTGCAGAAATGTTATTTTTTAACATATATACACTTCCTCCACCTAAAATGAATTTTTATTTTATATTTTTAATTTAAATTATGAAAGTTGACTTTTAGACTACTTTAGTGGCGAATACACGTTTGTGTCCTTTGTGACCATGCTATAACAATGCAAGTAAACACTAGATACGATAGTTAGTAAAGATAAATTTAGTAAATTCATATGCATTTAAATAGACATTCATTTTAAAGAAACAAAATTAAGATGAACAATTATTTTGAAACGGAAAGAAAGAGTGTAATATTTTAACTTTCTCTAGCAAGGCTTTTATATCCTTACCTTTAAAATATGGGCAAACTCCACAAATGGTCCCTGTACTTTTTGAGTTTTTAGCAATTGGTCCTTTTGTGATCTAAATGGTCCTTGTGCTAACTCTTTCTTGGGATTGGTCCTTCCATCCATTTTTTTCGTTTAAGTTTGAACACGTGCCTCGCACGTGTATTTTTCCAAGGGTAATATAGTCATTTTCATTTTAAAAGTACAGGGATCATTTGTAAAAAAAAGTAAAAAGTAAAAAAAAGAAATTAATGTTTTTTCAAAAAAAAATTTAAGAAAAAATAAAAATATTTTATAAAATATTTCTATTTTAGGTGCACATAGCATTACTATTATTCTTGATACATTTATTTGTAAAATATTTATATTTTTTCTTAAAAAATTTTAAAAAAACATTAGTTTTTATTTTTTTTAACAAATGGTCCATGTACTTTTTAAATGAAAATTACTATATTACCCTTGAAAAAATACACGTGTGAGATACATGTTCAAACTTAACGGCAAAAAATGGATAGAATTGGACAGAAAGACCATTTGCAAAAAATTTAAAAGTACAAGAATTTAATTTTTTCGAATTTCAATACAGGGACCAATCACAAAAAACCTAAAAAGTACAAGGGCCATATGTGGAGTTTGCCCTTAAAATATATATATTTATATATATATATATATATATAGATATATGTATATATAGATAGATAGATAGATATCATTGGCTAAAACAACAGCATATTGGAGGACATACATTCCCCTAGCTTGTCGAGAGTGCCAATTGAGAAAAGAAACATGTTGAAGAGACAAGACAGTCTTCTCTCGTCATCCTCTCGCCGGGAGCATACGCCGCCGCCGCCGGAAAAGCGGCCGGCAAAATCCGTTGGTTGCATGGCCGGCATTTTTCGCCTTCTTTCCAAATACCAAATACATCGTCGCCGCAAGTTTCTCACTTTTGGTCCGTTTATTACTATTATTTTTTTACAATATTTGTATTTTAAACCGGTATATTTGATACTGTTTTTTATATCGAATATCGTACTTTATTGCTTTTGTAGTCGAATTGCTATTTCAAAATATTGTGTACTTTTATTTGTTTTATTCTGTAGTATCATTTTTTTTGGTTTCCACAATTTTTAGTGGCGAAAATTCCTGAATCCGCTACTGATTTTAGGGAAGAAGCAAAGCGAAGCCGTCGTAGTATTGCCTCTATCAAAAGCCAAACCTTCCGAGGCCACATTACTCGTTTCTCCGATATCGGACAAAAAGAAGTTAACGGATCAGGCCCAAGTAGCCGCCGAAGATGGAGGATCGGGATTTGGTGGATATGTTGGGAGATTCTCATGCGAGCTGCCGACCAGGAGTCCTGCGCTTTCGCAGGAAATCCGTCGTCGTCCATCCAACTCAATGTCGACGGAAAGTACGTTAACATTGGCAAGTTCTGGTAGTAGTGAAGAAAAGAGAAGGACGCTGTTAGATGCTTTGGACAAGTGCGATCGGGACTTGAAAGCACTTAAGAAAATCATACAAACCGTACAGTTCGAGGAGGAGGAAGAGTTGGATATACTACGAGAAGAAGACTATTGTTCAACGAAAACTGCGAGGCCATGGGTTCATGTGATGGCTGCTGGTGCTGGTGGTGGTTCGGTGGCTACGAAACATGGTACGGGGTTCAAGTCGCATGAGTTAACTCGTTCATCGTTGAGCAATAGTAATATTTACTCAAAGAGACACTCGACCATGACCACGACTACGACCAATACTACGATAATGGCAGGTCTGTCCTTTTTTCCTCTCTTTCGAGTTTGAATTTTTCCTCTTTTACTCGCACGCATCATCATGATAATGTTAAGGGCTATTGTTGATACCTCTGAATCCATATAATTCATCCGTTCCAAAAGAAAAGGATAATCCCGTCATTTCAGACAAAAAATTTACTTTCCTTTTTTAAAAATTAACATATGACTAAATCAAATCAAAATTTTACATATTTTACTTATGTGTTAGGAAATAAAATTTTATTAATTAAAAATTATTTTAATAATACTATAGATTACAACTTTCATAACTTTATAAAAACCACTAAATTTATGTTAATTATCGGTCGAATCTTAGCTAAGTTAATAAAAAAAAATCAAAAGTAAACTGTTTACCTTAAACAACGGAGGGAGTAATTAATAAGTTCAACTTTAAAATTGTAGTTTTAATTATTTAAACTTAAGAGTTAATTCACAGATGTATAACCCGAGCGTGGGACACATTACAAGAAAAATGAGAAGTAGAATCATTCAATAGTACCTCTCAATTGTACTTGGGCTGCATTTTATTAACGTTAGTGTAAGTTATAGCGATAATATTTCTTTTGGCATTAACTGTGTGACGCTGAGATTTTGATGTCAGTAAAAGTGATTTTTCTTGTAGTTTGGGTGTTGAGGCGTAACCAAATAAATTGAAGAGACAATAATAATAATAATAATAATAATAATAATAATAATAAAAAATTTGTTCTACCTCACTTAAATTACATTATAATTATATTATTTTTAGAAATGCATGTGACTATTTTTTCTTTTTTGCCAAATTAAAATAACAAGTATTTGGGGAAAATTATATGAATCGTCCTAGAATTTACACTTTTTCTACAAATCATTCTTAAACTTAGACTTTGTTCATACTTGGTTCAAAGTACACTATTTTTCTCACTACTAGTACTTCGCGTGGATGCCGGCAAAATATACGTTAAATAGCTGTGTGATAAGCTTTAGGATTTTAAATATCAATCTTCAAATTTAATGGTTTAGATTTAGAAATTAGACTATCTATTTGGGGTAGAAATTGAGGCAATTTTTTTTTTTAACAGAAAGAGTATTAACTTATTATACTCCCTCTGTTCGGAAATAATAATTTCATCAGACAAGTCAAACATTTAAAATTATAGTTTTACTTACTCATACTTGCTTCAATTAAATTGTACTATAGTACTATCTTTACAAATAAGATCAAAAGAGAAAAGAACTATTTTTTTCGGAAGGAAGTAGGAGATAATAGCACCATTTAGTAAATATAGCCGATTCCAAGACTAAATGGTGTTATTATCTATAATAATTTAATACTCCCTCCGTTCCAAAAAATAATACTCCGTAATATTGATAGTCTTAATTTCTATTTCTATTTTCCTCAGATAAATAGCTTCATTTTTAAATTTAAACTATTAAATTTGAAGATTTATATTTAATACCCTTATAATTATCATACAACTATTTAACGGATATTTTTTAACAACATTAACCCGAAGGCCTAATAGTGAGCAATAATGTACTTTGAATCAAACACGAGTTAAGTCTAAGTTCAAAAACCAATTTGTAAAAAAGTATAAGTAGCGGGATAATTCATGTAATTTGCCCAAGTATTTGCTTGGACGGAGGAGTATCATTTTACTTTTAAGAAAAGTTCACCGTACGGCATGCTTTAACAAAGCAAAAGGGACATGGTGATTTTGAGGTTTTAAATTTCCATTTTGTAATAATTGAAGAAATATTAAGAGATAAAGAGAAAATCTGGTGAGTTAAAAAGAGAGAAAGTTACGAACGAAAAACTAATTTTTTAGACTTAAATATTAATTTGTCACTCCTCAAAATTCATTAAGTCACTTTATTTTCCTTTGTCACGTACACTTTAATCACTTACTGACGGAAAATCAATAAGCTCGCCTAATTAATGAGCTTATTGATTGAAAAATCCAAGTAGTGGGATTAAAGTGAAAAAAATAATAAAGTGAGTTTAATGAATTTGGGTGAAAGTAAAGTGACCAAATTAATAATTAAGCTAATTTTTCAAATATTACAAGAAAAACAGAATTGGGTCACCATCCAAGGCCAAGAGATGTGAACCCGGAACTAATGGAGTGGATGCTAGTTTACGGTTGTTCATTGAAAACTTTTGAAGGATATCTGCGTCGTAATGAGATTGATCAAAAGCCTGTTCGATTGTGTGTTTTAGTCAAAGATACGAATAAAACGCAATATTTGTAAAAATTGTGTTTTCAATGCCGCAGAGAAAAGCTACGTTTTAAAACGCCGAAATTCTAAGTTTTTTCCAAAACGCAGAGTTTAAAACGTTCCAAGAAAAATAAACAACATTTTAAAGTGATATCTCAAACGCATTTATAAGAAAAAAGTTTTGTATTGTGTTTTTTTAAAACGCTACGTTTAAAACGGTGCTCTTTGAAAACATTGCATCAAACAGGCTAGCTCTAAGATTTAACACTACATCTGTCTTGGTTGCCTCAATCCCAAGAAAAAACCTCAAAGGACCCATCGACGGCTCTCAAAAGTAACACATATAGACTCAATAACACCTGAAACTTTAAAGGAGGATGAACCTGTGACAATAATGTCATCACGTAAATTAAGACTTGCTATTATAAAAATTCCCAACGATGATAGAAACTTGTGTAACCTTTGAAACCACGCACATGGGGACTACTTCAAGCCTGAAATAGTACAATGGAGGTGACACACATGTCGAATAGAGTTGGCAATGGACTGGGATGGGCCAGCCCAGTGCAAGTTCACCGGGCCAATACTTAATATCGGGCGCCCCATTTTACTAAAAGTAAAGCCCAGTCCAACCCATCAAAGCCCATCGGACCATCGGGCTAAAAAGCCCTTGTTGGAAAAATAAATAAACTAAAAGGAACAATGGTGATGCCAATTACCAAATTAAATTTTATGTTACTTACTAAACAAAAGTAATACTATGATTTATTGTTTGTCCTAACTGCTAAATACTAAAGGTAAAATAACGCAATCGCCGTATCAAACATTAATTAAAATGAAAATAAATATGATACTAGAATTGTCCGGGGCTTTAATTATTTAAGAAGTTAACTTTATTGGTCAGTTAAAGCAATAATTAAATAATAAAGGAATAATCAAATTGAAACACGTTGTTTCAATGTCTGAGATTGCATTACAGCATGTATAAATTATAATATCAAACAATAAAGCTAACTGGATTATTCTAGTTAGCTTTAAAATAGAATGGTCTTTAATTATTACTTTAATTATTTAAGAAGTTAGAATTATTTTTTATGTGAAAATAAATAAATAATAATAAAATAGTGCAGGTCGGGCCTAGTCCAAAAGCCCCGGGTTTTTGATGCAAGCTCAATTGAACCGTTCTGGACCGGGCCAAAAAGGCCCGTGTTTTTTTGGGCCTCCAAAAATTAAACTTTAGCCCATACAAATATCGGAATGACTAGACCGACCCATTGAGCTGGGCTAATTTTGCCAGCTCTAATGTCGAAGTGGATCAACAAACCCTTAGGAGTGGGACATATATATATATATATATATATATATATATATATATATATATATATATATATATATATAGACTTCCTCTAAAAGGAGGCCATTTAAGAAGGCATTGTGGACGTCTAATTGTTCAATCAGCCAACCGCAGGAGCGAGCTAGTGCAAGAATAAACCGGATTGTAGGTAGTTTGACCGTCGGACTGAAGGTCTTCTCATAACCGATCCCCTTGCTTGAGTCTAACCCTATGCAGCCAATCACAAAGCTACGTTGGGTCCGTTGCAAGAAGAGCATCTGGAAATGGATGCTTGCATACAATTTCATTAATCTTGCAAAAATTGAGAAAAAAAAATGTGTTTCGTTAAATAACACATGTCTAGATACATATATTTTCTCGATTTATGGATCATAGTATCGATACCCTTTTTATAACAAATCATAACCAAGAAAGACACGTGGACTAGATTTAGGCATGAGCTTGTGACTATTATATGGAACTAAATTCGAAGAAGAAAAAAAGTGTTCGAGTGAGATAATTTGGTACATGTTTCAACAATTTTTAGTACGGAGACATAATGTTACACTTTCATAGCCATAGGCAACTCCATTGAAATGATGTGACTGTGTTTTTGTTCAACAATCCCATTTGTTATGGTGTGTAATGTGTATGGGCATGTTTGGGGACGAATGTCATTTTTAATTTAGTTAAATTAAATTGAATTTAGATCTTATACTATGTATAATAAATTATCTAGATTTGATTTTATGTGACTTCGGTCAAATAAATGGCTTATGCCAAATGAATAATCAATCTAGTTTTTGCATGCGATATATGAATTTTGGTCGCATGTGAAGGATATTCAAGACAGAGAGAAAATACTCCCTCCGTTTCATACAAAGAGTCCACTTTTCTTTTTTTAGAAGTCAACATGTGACTAAATTAAATCAAAATTTTACATAATTTACTTATGTTTTAGGAAATAAAATTTCATTAATTAAAAACTACCTTAAGAATACTATAGATTACAATTTTCATAACTTCGTAAAAACAACAAACTATTGGTCAAACATTAGCTAAGTTGACCCAAATAAGTCAAAAGTGGACTATTTGCCTGGAACGAAGGGAGTATAATCTAGTAAACTTTGAGTTGTATAACACAATTAGTGTAAGCTAAAAGAATTGTTTTACTACTGAAATACTTTCAGCTTTTAACCTCCAAAGAAGATATAAGCATCTTTCTGAAGCTCAAGCATTTCTTTAATTAACGAACGGCCTAAAATCTTGTTTGATTTGATATCAAATTCCCGAAAAACGATTACACATTATATCCATATCACATATTATGTACATCATAAATTTTTTAAAGAAAAATTATAATATTTGATGCTCAATTTCTCTTAATTAATTATTAGACTTTTCAAATATGAAATCATTGATCGGAATGAGAGGGAGTATTCTTGAAGAGATAAATCATAAACTTTATTATGCAGGAAGAGTGCCACATCAACAAAAATTGTCACCAAGGAAGAAGCCCATAGAAGATGATGTTGATGTTTGTTTCTTGAACAAAGTCACAAAAGAATTGTTAGAGGCAAGGTACAAGCCTGCAGGGTCGTCTTTATGGAGTAGCAAAGCTATGATTGAGAGTGTGGATGAGGTATGTGGAGATATTGCTTGGGGAGAAAAGAGAGAAGTTAGGAGGATTGGGTTGGAATTACAAGATTTTATATGCAGAGACTTAATTGAAGAGTTTATTAGAGATTCTGGTTTTTCCTGCATCTATTCACTACCTTTTCAAGCATGTAAAAGAAGAATTCAGTTCTAACTAGCTATGTCAAAGTACAATTATGTTAATGAAACTTTTTCAAGTACTTTTACTACTCTGTTCTCTGAGCAAGGTTTTAGGATTTCAATTTTTGATTATTTACTCTCTCTCTTTTTAGCCCCACGAGCTTCTTTCTATCTATTTCTTACTGTTTTGTTAACCATTACAAAATGAAAATTCGTAACCCCAATCAACCTAAAAACTCTCGTGTCAAACACAATGGTAACATGTTTTTCTAACCAAGCCCATCTTTGTATATCAAGTTTTTGTTCCTAATACAAAATTAAAAACTAATTTGAATAATTTGCAAAATTTAGAAGTTATAAAATGTACTCCATTAGTCCAAATTGGAGAGGCACACTTTCCTTTGTTTGTCCCAAATGAAGAAATATGCGCCTAGTCCTTATAATTTATGGTCTCACATGTATTTTAAGTGGCTTATAGATGACTTATGACTTATCTTCTCATAAGTCTTATCTTCTTATAAGTCAAATCAAACGCTTTAAAAATAACTTATGGTAAGTCATAAGCCATAAGCACCTTCTCATAGGCCAAATAAAAAAGGTCTATAATGTTTTTCATACATTTTGAATTTGTGGTTGACAATAATCATGTCGTAGAACTAAAACAACTTTAAAATGTGGTCACAATTAAAAGTCTACAATTAAAACTATATTATTATTATTTAATGTCTTGAAAGTTTATAATTAAAACTATATGATGTCTTTATGTGGCTAGAATAAATGGTGCCCCTAATGTGGCTTTGAACACCCGATCTCTCCGTTAAGAGTAGTGAAGTATCATGGTGCCTTTGGTGGGACTAGAAGACTCGACCTTTCCGTTGAAAGAAATGAACATTACTAAATGGTGCCTTTTTGGCAAAACTATCTTAAGAAGTTATGACTCTTAATTTGCCAATAAGTTAAAGTACACATTTTCAATTAAAACATAAGTAGCATATCATTAAATTAAACAAACAAAAATAATTGGAGGTTTGTCACCAATACACATATGGATGCGGTAGGTTAAGAAATAGACAATGTCACAAGTTTCATTAGTCATTAAGGTGATTTTGAGCCTCAACAAAAGAGTCTTATCCTCAAGTTGCATATATAAAGGTCGGTGCTAAATGCAACACCTCTCTTATGCTAAATACAACACCCTTCTTATGCTAAATACAATACCCTGATGAAATTACTATTATGTCCATAATTTTTTGAAAATTTTATATTTACAATTATTACCCTTATGTTTCATTAATTATCATAAACTACCCCTTATGTTTTTTATAAATAAAATTCTGACTTTTTTTTTCTCACTTTAATTTCACAATTCTCTCTCTAAATCCTCTCTAACTTTCTCTCTAAACTCTTATGAGATATTGAGTTTCGGGCATTTTTTTCAAATACGGTATGTTATATCTATTTTTTGCGCTTGTTAATGTATTTATTAGCATTATATTTTGATATTATTCAGTCCTATTCATTTCCAGAAAAAAATTTACTAATTAAAAAATAATTATCTAAACATTATAACTAATAACTAATTAGCATATATAAATTTGCAATTAAATAGGTAATTAAACATAAATTCACATAAATTAAACTAAAACAAAAGGATAATTAAACTAAAACATAAATTAAACTAACCTGATTTGGATCCATTTTTTATTTGTGAGTGTTGTTTTTTTTCCAAATTTGGTATGAAGAAAAGGTATGATTTGGTATGAGCGGAAAGTGTTTCCTGATTTGTGGAAAGTGAAAGTGTTTTTCAGATTTGTTTTATAAATTAAGGGAGGGGGGTTTTTTGAAAATTTTATAAACTAGAGGGGGAACTATTGCATTTTTTTAAAACCTAAAAATTGATGGCAAAAGGGTAATTTTTCAAGAGGTGTTGTATTTAGCATAAAAGGGGTGTTGCATTTAGCGCCTATGTATATAAAAGGTCCCTTTTTAAATCAAGGAGGTTCCCTAGATGAAATAGTACAAAATAATAGTCCACATTACACAGAAAATACGGTTTAAAACAGATACGCATGTTATAAGTCAGATAGTCGGTGTAAATGTATGTGGGAGTTTCTAGGTACTTAAAATAATGCATAGTAAAGTACTCCCTCCGTCCCTAAATTATTGTCTGGGTTGACCCACACGAATTAAGAAAACTCAATTGACTTTATTACAGTATTAATATTGGTATAGTGTGTAGTTTCGTTTAATGTCCATGTGTATGTGGTCCATAATTAAAGTAGGGAGAAAAAGTAAGGGTAAAATGGTAAAAGTGATATTCTAAAAAGAAAGTTTTCAAACAAGACAATTATTTAAAGACGGACAAAAAAAATGAAAACAATAATTTAGGTACGGAGGGAGTATGTGATTTGTGAGTGGTTCTAGGGATCCTTATATGTCTATAATGGTGATTTAAGAAATAAAGCTCAGTTATATCAATCATATCTATCTTAAAAATGAGTTAGCCGATGTTGGTGTTCAAGCAGTTCAATTGCAAGTTAAGTAAAGCAAGTACGGTAATAATGAAATAAAAATAACGAATGATCAGAAGATTTTTACAGTGGCTCGGACCGCACTTCCTCCTACATCTAGGGGTGTTCATCGGTTCGGTTTTCGGGTTGTTCGGTTGTTCGTTCGGTTTGTTCGTTTTGTTATTTCAACCTTAAAACCAAAACCAAACCAAACCAAATAAAACCAAGAAACCAAACCAAATTCGAATTCGGTTTTCGGTTTGGTTCGTTCGTTTTCGGTTTTAACCAAACAAATGTTAAAACTACAATTCAATTCAAAGTTTAAATATTTATCATTTAAAAAAATCCAAAACAAAGATTAAAATTTTAACAAAATTATATAATATCCCTAAAAATGTAAGATCACATATACTTAGTCACTCGAACTTGAAGAAAGTCTTGGATTCCACACATTAGTTGGCCTCTTTTGTCACTAAATATCTATAAAATTTGTTTGAGTTGTCACTTGTGTTATTTATGCGACTCATTACAAGAACATTTAAATAAACCAACAAATATCAAAAAAACATATTGAAAAAGAAACAATGAATTACATTGTTCAAACTTTATATAACTAATAATTATTTATATAACTAATAATAATATATTTAATTTTATTATATTTTTTCTAATTCGGTTTTCGGTTTGGTTTTCGGTTTAAAAGGCAAAACCAAAACCAAACCAAAAACCATATTAGAATTGTTTTGTTAACCAAACCAAACCAAAACCAAATTCAAATTTGGTTTCGGTTTGTTCGGTTCGGATGATCGGTTTTTCGGTTTGGTTTTCGGATGAAACCAAATACTGAACACCCCTACCTACATCCATCCTTTAAAGTTGTTGAGCTCATATTTTACTATTATTTTCCTCATGTTTTGTTATTTTTCCAATGAATATCGGGTATTTTTGTAACGATTTGACCCCGAAGGCCGGTCCGTCACATATGGCCCACGCAAGTTCACCCAAAAGTTTATGGAAGGTTGGTGTTCAGTGATAATATGTGGCCACTTATAAGACACACACAAGTACCACATCTACCCGATGTAGGATATCACAATTTTTTCCAAGAAACCGTTTCTATTGTGTTCTTTTATTTATTAAGGTCTCTTGGATGAAATTAAAAGTTTAAAGGATGAATTCATAGCAATTAAGGAGTTTTTAAGTCAACCCACGAGGTTTTGGAAACATTCCTTCAGTTTCGTCAAGCCTCGTCAAGCAGGACTATTATTGAAGATGAAAGTCAACTCAAGCTAAGTAAGAGCATGTCCAACGAAGTTTCTTAAAGATCGCATAAGGGGAGTTTACAATCCAACAAAGTATCATTACGGTAGCTTGGAAGATTAAATTTAGATTGGGTAGCAAATTTTACTCCCGAGCTTAGCAGGTAGCTTACAAAAAAATGTATCCAAAACGATGTAGTTTAGGGTCAAAAGAGCCCAAAACGACGCCGTTTTTCTTCCGGTTTTTGAAAAAAAAAAAAAGATTCCCTGGCAACAATACTATAGCATCTGACATGTACCGTAGCTTTGGTTTTTTTTTTTCTTTCCTTGTTTTTGGTCATTTTCTATCACAAAAAATCTTTTTTTTTTGTATTAAAGTACACATTTTTATCTATAAATAGAAACTTGGTTTACTTCATTTGAACACCATATCCAATACAAAATTCATTTTAGAACATTCTTTCACGTTACAGTTTTTTATAATAGACTAGAAGCAGGGATGAAATGTTTATCAGGTCAATTTTCTTTAAAAGCAACATTGCTGATGTTGAGAACAGCTGATGTACTTCAGCAGACCTTATCTACTTTGTCATAATAGACTAGAATGCCTAGTAACCAAGGGCAAGATATTCTCAATATTTGGTAAAATCTTTTTGAAAAGGTAAATATTTTGTCTTTTAGTCAAACGCATTTTTCAAAAGATTTGATTTTACCCGAGATCTTGAGAACAGTCTAAAATTTACAGAAAGTAGTCAGTTTCATAAATTGTGCCTCTACTTTTAATAGACTCGTAGACAAGACAAGTCATTAAAGGTTTTAACTCCTATAAGTCGGCATTAATAACTGAGCTTATAAAGTGTTTTCATATCAGCTGATATGGAATTTAGCTGACCAGGTATTGAAAAACGTTTAAGTTACAAGTCAGCTCATATGAGAATGTGCTCACTAGTTTTTGAAAAATGTTTGAATAAAGCAAATTATACAAGCGAATAGATATATCATGAAGCACATAGTATGACAAGACTTTATTGAATCATTATATCTGATCTTGAGTCAAGTAAGAAGGTTCAGCAGATATAGATGCATGCATATAACGAAGCAGTTACTAACTTGTTTTGTGTATATGTTGGTAGAGTAGTCATACTTAAACATCTTTGGACTAATCAGCAGACTTCTATGAGGTAGAAACCATAGTCCAGCAGAGATTGATATGACATTGTGAGAAAGAGATACGTGAAGTACTGAAGGAATTCATCAAAGAGTCTTTAGTAGTCCTTCATGAATTAGCAAACAAGTGACATCTGCTAATGGAGAGACATGAGTCTATGATCTTTTGTCATGTGAATTCCTGCCTTAACACTCATCAAAAAATCATTAGCAATATTTATGAACTAAAAGTAGTTCCAGAAATTCAATAATGCATAAGTGAGAGCTTATAAATACATTTAGTAAAAATAATTACTAAACATAACTTATAAGTAGAATCCATTATGATACTGAGTTAGGAATCTAGATTGCTTTCTAACTTTTCCTTTGATCACGTATGTCCGTAGTAGTTGAGGAACTCAATCTGAAGTAGAGAATGGATCTCTTGGATGCATCTTATAGGCGAGGCTTTCTCGTTGAAGAAGAACAGTTTCATAATTGATTTCCTTGAAAAAGAGCTAACATCCAACATGCTTGAACGATGTTTTAAATGATTTCGTTTGAGTTACTTGATATATTCTAGTTTTCTTATGCTTTAAACTTTTAGTGGTTAGTTACATACTTTCTCTAAGTAAATAACTAGCAAAGTTTTTAGAAATTAAGTATCATAGAATGAAGGGATCAGCAGATTCCATGATACATAATTTTTGACACTTAGACATGTCCAAATAGATATTAGCAATAACCTCAATGTCTCAAGATACAAGATCATAAGTATTTGATCTGAAGAGTTTTTCTTGAAAAGGTGTTAGATTGAAACAATCGTTAGCCTTATATCAAGATAACAATCTTCTAGAGAGATATCTTAGTAATTCATTCATCAACTGTGAAGTAATAAGTCTGCTAGAGGATATATCGAAATTTTGAAAATAAAAGAAGTGATTTTCAAAGAGTAGTTAAGTATGGATATATCCCAGCAAATCATAATCTTTACATGTGTAGTACTTTTCTTCATAATGCCAATTGAAGAATAAACTTCTGTCATTTGAAAGAATTTCCCATAACAAGCAAATGTATCGCAGTAATTGACTTTCACATTGATTTTGAAAAACAAACACATATAGAGTTTTGAATAAAGGTTTTTCAAAATGACTTCCTTATTTCCCAGTCAAAAGATTTGATAAGAAATAGATTTTGAAAAACAGATCTTTTGACATTGCATCTTAGCTGAGCAAAAGGATCAAACTCTCAGGTTGTTAGACCTGGAATGAAGTTCACAAATTCTTGTGCTCTGATACCAATTGTTAGGTCCATGTTGATATACTCAGAATATAGGCTAGAGGGGGGATGAATAGCCTATGTTACCTTCATTTAATATTTCATCCAAATTTGAAATACATTTAGAAGCAGGGATGAAATGTTTATCAGGTCTGGTCAATTTTCATTAAAAGCAACATTACTGATGTTAAGAACGGTTGATGTGCTTCAGCAGACCTTATTTACTCTGTCACAGTAGACTAGAATGTCTGTTGCAAAATTGAAGTTATAATATTTGTGATGCGTAACAAACGCCGGATTTGTCGTCTACGAAATTATGGATGAAGATGATGAAACAATGATCAAAGTTGCAGCGAAAATAAAAGATAGAACACGAGTCACCGGTTAGGATTCACTCTCCTAACGTAAAGACCTCGTTTGGATTCACCGGATAGGCTTCACTCACCTATCGTAAAGAATCCTTTTGAATATTACCTCCTAGACCTAAGGAAATAATAGACAAAATAAGAACAACCTTGTTCTTTGAAATTTCTCCTTGAGAATTATATAACAATAATCTGAATTTTTACAACTTAGATCTAACCCTATTTATAGGTGTTTACAAAGCATCCTAATCTAACAAGGAATAGAAGACTAATCCTAAAAGTATAAACATTAAGAATACTACTCTTCCTAGGAATAGAAAACAATCCTATACGCTTTGGGAGTCAAAACACAAAGAAAACTTGCGGTCGCCCTTTCGTCAGCGATCGCTTGTTACGCCACAAAGCGATCGCTGGCCGAAACTTGGCTCGCGATTCTGCTTCAAAGGCGATCGCTTTGTCCAAGAGAGGGCGATCGCTCTCTAGCCAGAATGTCCCCAATGCCTTCTTTTGTCCAAAAATCCTCCCTCGCTGCGCATGTGACCTCCAAAGGCCGTCCAAACTCTTGAACCTTCCTCGTTTGCATCACCAACGACTCGAGAGATATCGTTAGACCACCGTCACCCACTTGTAATGCATCCATGACTTTGTTTGGGTCTTTGCGAAGATCGTAACCCAATGCTCCCGCATCAATTTGCTGGTGTGAATAATTAATATAACGGAAGAACTAGCAGCAAACGTATAACATAGAAGATTAAAGTAGCTGTAAATAAATAGGTACAAGTATATAATAGCAGCAGACTTAAATCTTCACTAGATGCAACTATCATTTCCATAAACAAATTGCTAAATAATACATGTAAAACAGGAAAATAAGTAAAGGCTGAATGTAATGAAATATGTTTTATATTAAAATTCAGCAGATTTACTCAAAGGTAAACATACTTAATACATCAACCTAGACTCTCTAACCTAGCAACCTCCAAGGTTTCATGGAAAGAAAGTCAGGGGAAAGGGAAGACATATTTATGAACTCTTACCTTAGCAATCCCAAGTCCTTTAGGGAGAAGGAAATGGTAGTGCCAGTGTGAGAGTAATGTGAGAAGACAATATTATGGGTTGTTCAATTAACAAATAATTGAACCAAAGCACTCGACCAATTGTGATGACTCATTATTGCACAACCGAAAACTCCTGCAATGGAATACAAGTCTGCCGGTATGAATGCAATGTGGATTGTTAGCTGATGATCTTTCTCGGACATCTTTAAGCAGGTTCAGTCTTCAACGGTAGGCAGAGTGCTTAGTCTCTAGCTATGGATTTGGAGTATAGCCACTGAAGAGACTAAGTCTTTCAAAGGAAGAAAGAACTCAAATTAAGAAAGAGATTCTTGATTAAGCGAAGTTTCTTGCCTTATGAATTTCAGATTACTCTCCCACAAAGTATTTGTTCATACACTTGTATTTTTCCCGCTCTTTGTGTTCTCACTTTACTTTTGTACACTTGAAGGGGGATGAGAGTTTTCTTTTTATAAGTAGAGGGAATGAAGGATCCGTTGTGACTTGAATTGATTTTTGCTCGTTGAAAGGTTTTTTCTTTAGTGTATCAGAGTACATTGTATGAACTGTTGGGTAAAAATCTTTGTGAAGATCGTGTCTTGATTTCTATCCGGGAATCAGGCTAAGAGAAGATATGACTTGACGTGTAGGCCTGGGTTGAAGCGCACTATGACTGGTCTTTTATAGGATGCGTCTTGAAGACTGGGACCAAGCATAAATGAGGAAATGTCTAAAGGTTTAAACAAAGAGCTCAATCATCGATGCGTATCTTTAAGTGTCAGGGAGATCTACAACGTATCTTTTACAAATCTTTGTAGACTTTATTGCTTGAAGAACGACTGATGTTCCTCTTTAAACTTTGCAACACTCTTGCAGTAGTCTTGTAGAGAGCATGGGTGATACTGGGATATCAGCCGTTGTATAAATGCGGGAGTGGTGTCTACTGGGAGTAGAGTTGTCAAAATGGGTTTGGCCCGTTGGGCTAGCCTAGTCCGCTACCAAAATTAGGCGGTCTGGGTTGATAAAATTACAAACCATTTAAAAACGGGCCAAATGGACTGAGCCTGCACGGGTTGTGGGTTGAGGCGGTGCGGTGCGTTTGAGGCGGGTTGGCCCTCCAAAGTAAGGTCAAAACTGGAAATAATGATTTGAAAAAAATAAAGAAAACCCTAGCACATTCACTCACTCTCATTTCTCAGTCACGCAGTCCTCCCCCCCACTCTTTCCAGACCACTCCAGTCTCCATCTCTTTCTCTTCGTCTCTCATTCTCTCTCATCAGAGTCCACACTCCACAGCCACGCTCATCTTTCTCCGCGTCCGTGACTCCGTCAGACCTTCACGGCATCACCATCTCGTCAGTGCGGCATCTCATCACTCTCCAGCATCTCTCTCTCCAAAAAATAATCTCTCAGCCCTCACCAACGGCGTCATCCCCTATCTTTGTTGATGAGGAAGAGGAAGAGGGAGAAGATGATATGAATTGTGTGTTCAGCCCTTTGGACTTATCTTCTTCTTTTTGCCGGCGTACTTCCAGATCTAGTTCTGCATTCTCTTTATTGATCTTGTCAATTCTCTTCTGCAAGTGTTTTTTACTCCTGAGGAGGGAGTATTTCTGTAATTGAGTATCAAGTGAAGGGTCAAACTTCAAACAATTAAACTATTAATTGGGTATTTGAGTGTGTTAAACTAATTTAGTGTGTGTTTTTGTATGTGGTGCTCTTTAATTAATTGAATGTTGTATGAATTATGTTTATGTAAACTTTTATTTGGGGTTTTTGTTAATTTCAGGTTTTATATATAATTTTTATATTTAAATTGTCAAATATTAGTTCAATAATGATTATATTAATTTTTTGATTAATGTATTACATTTTTGGTGGGCTGGCCCGCCTAACCTACAACCCGTGGTGGGTTGGGTTGGGTTGGCACTTTTCAGGCCTGCTACCTTGGCGGGTTGGCCCGCACCGCACCACCAAAAGGTGGGTTTTAATGGCCCGTGGTTTGGCCCGCCTTGCCAGCCCATTTTGACTGCTGTAGTTGGGAGAATATCTGCTGGAGAGATATTTTGCTGGTGAGACAACTGCTATTGAGATATCTGCTAATGAGACAACTGCTGTTGAGATGTCTCCTGACACTTATTGAGCTAATCCATTGGAGAGATCATCATCAGTTGGTAGGACAAAGACTCGGACATGTACAGAGAATTCCTAGTCTAAAAACCTATGCATTGTTCCAACAAGTTGTCACACTAACCAGTACACAACCCTTTTAGCTACTCATGAAACATGCGTTGTAATGGTAACAAGCAAATCACTGTCTTGGAATATGATGATGAGTAGAGCAACTGTTGCGAAGACATATTCCTAACACCAACTAAATCATATCATCTCCACCTCATCATAGGAGATTTACATTGGTAAAGTTTTTTTCTTGAGAAAAAATCTATGTTTTAGCATTTTTTATTAGATCGATGATTGTATTGGAGAAGCTCTAAGGTGTGCTACGGTACATTGGGTGTCTTGTCGACTCTCTAAGTTCTAACCGCATAATTCAGGGGCAATATAGCAATTTCACTTGTGGTAAAACTTTTAAATTGGTAAGGCATTGCAATCTTTACTTTTCACAACTCTTATTTGGTCCACTATATTATCTTTCTATATATCGCATCGTCATCCTTCCTTTCCAGAATTATTGTTCCATTTGACTTTCTAGAATTAAACGGACTATTTTTAAATGAAACTTTGATATATATATATATATATATATATATATATATATATATATATACACACACACACACACATCAAATGTTTATTCAAAAAATAATTAATTTGACACAGAAAAATGAAACATGACAATAATCTAGGAACGGATGGAGTATATGTTTCCTTCCCCGTAAATATTTCCTTAGTCTCTGATTTGATAATTTTGATTAATACTCCTTTCCAAACAACTTCGAAGCTTATTTCATTTTGGCAAGCAATTACGTTTAGAGAGATGCTAAATGACGCACCCCTATGTGCTAAATGTCGCACCCATTAAAGCCGCAATTAATATAATACCCCTTCATCTTAAAAAAAAAAAACTAATCTAACCTCATTAACTCTAAGAGTCCCTCTCTGTCTACAATTCTCTCTCTCTCTCTCTCTCTCTCTCTCTCTCTCTCTCTCTCTCTCTCTCTCCCTCTCATCATTCAAGCTTCTTTCATGAAGAAATTAAAAACAAAAGGCCGGACCGGCTATATAGCAAAAGGCAAGGCCATCTCTTTTGCTACATGGTCGGCCAACTCTTTTTCACTGTAAGAAAATCTTAATTTCTCAACTAGAAATCAAATTAAAATATATTTGAAATAAAATAAACAAATTAAAATGAAAAAACATATCGTGAAATAGGTATCTACAGAAAAACAGTCATCGTTGTTAGCATTCATATCATCGTAGACAAAGAAATATTTTTAATATAAGATTATATTTGTTAGGAATATGCCTGTACAACATTTGTTATATATGTTTGCATAGTCTAAACCGTGATTTGCTCATCACCATTACAACGCATATTCCACGAGTGGCTAAAAGGGCTGCATACCGGTTAGCGTGGCAACTCGTTGAATATTGCATAGGTCATTAGACTAGGAAGTCTTTGTACATATCTGAGTCTTTGTCATACCTACTTATATATGATGATCACACATGGATTAGCTCTACAAGTGCAAGCACCAGCAGATATCTTTCCAAGCAGTTACTTAGTCAGCAGCTTCAATCAGCAGACCTTGAGGTCTAGAAGTTTCAGTGAACCAATAAGGCTAATGACGTGGAAAATCAGCACCGATGAATTATCAATTAGATATTATCTCACATATTTCTGGTTGATTGAAAGTTGACTTCTCCATACTTTTCAAAGGACCACATGGGTTAATTTATTATGATTTCCCTTTTGGTGTATCCTGACGAATAGGTACAAGTACTGCAAAGGTATCATTAAAGAGGAAATACAATCTACTCCCCAAGCATCCACGTGTATAAGAGATTGCAAAAGTACTTTTTGCAAATCTACTTTACAGCTTGAAGATATGCATTAATATCCAAACCCTCACTCTTATCCAACGGATATTGCCTCTTATGTGCTTGATCTCAACCTTCAAGACATATCTTCAAAAAGGTCAAGCTACAGTGTACTACTTACAAACAAGCGTGCAACGTCATGTCTTATCTAGTGACAGCCTGTTTCAACGGACAGATTCCAAGACAAGATCCTCAAGAAGATTTCTTTAACCAACAATCAAAAGAATGCACTCTGATGCATTAAAAAAATCTACTCAAATCTCAATGGATCCTTTACCTCTTTGCCTAGAAAAAAAAATCTCTCATCCATCTTCAAAAGTGTGTGCGTGCGAAGATATCAGTTCAACTGTGAGACCACCAGAAAATGGGAAAAACATAAGTGTATGAACAAACACTTTGTGTGAGAGAGATCGATTAGAAATTCATAAGGTAAGAAACTTCGCTTAATCAAGAACTCGCTTCTTGATTTGAGTACTTTTTTCCTTCAAAAGACTCAGTCTCTACTGCTCCTAGACTCGAGATGATCTACTGCAGGAAATTAAGCCTCCAACCTGCGTTGAAGACAGAACCTGCTTGAAGATGTCTGATGAAGATCACGAGTTAATAATCCACATTGTATTCATACTGGTAGACTTGTATTCCATTGCAAGAGTTGTCGATTGTGCAATAATGTGTCATCATAGTTGGTCGAGTGCTTTGCACTCAGTTCTTCAAATATTTGTTATTTGAACAACCCATAATATTGTCTTCTCACATTACTCTCATATTGGCACTGTCATTTCCCTTTCCCTAAGGGACTTGGGATTACTAATGTAAGAGTTCCTATGTATATCTCCTTTCCCCTTCTGTCTTCCTTTCCATAAAAACCTGGAAGGTTGCTAGGATAGAGAGTCTAGGTTGAGGTATTACGCATTTTTATCTTTGAGTAAACCTCTGCTAAATTTTAATATGTAATATATTTCTCTACATTTAGCCTTTACTTATCTTTCATGTATTATATGTTCTACATATTAAGCAATCTGTTCATGGAAAAGATAGTTCTATCTAATAAAGATCTAAGTCTGCTATTGTGTTGTATTTGTTCTAATCTAGTCATAGCTACTTTGATCTTACATGTTATATATATTTGTTGTAAGTCATTCCGCTGCACAATTCATTTGGAACAATAAATATTATAACATCAATTTTCAAGCAATAGCTTAAGTCCATTATGACAGAGTAGCAAAAGTTTGTTAAAGCAAACCTATTGATCTAGCACCAGCAGAGTTGCTTTGTGAGGAAATTCACTAGACTCGATAAACATTTCATCTTTGTTCTTAAAGATATTTCAAAATAGGATGAAATTTTAAATGAATGTCATATAGGCTATTCACCCTCCCTCTAGCCTATATTCTGAGCATACCTACGGGACCTTGCAATTGGTTTCAGAGCACGTACTCTGCGAATTTCATTCTAGGTCTAACAACATGAAAGTTTGATCCTGTTGCTCAGATTAGATGTATAGTCAAAAGATGTCATCAAAAATCTTATTTATTAAAACTTTTTACTGGGATAGTAGGAAACTATTTTGAAAAATCTTTTATAAACTCAAATCATTTTGTTTTTTTAAAAATTATGTGAGAGTCAATTACTATGATGCTATTTGCTTGTTGTGGGAAATTCTCTCAAATGACAGAAGTTAATTCTTCAATTTGCATTTTGAAGAAAAGTACAACAGGTGTGTAATGTGATTTGCTGGGATATAAATTAAGGATGTTTATACAAAACCTCTCTGTGAAAATTCTGTAAATAAATTCCTTTATGATCCAGAGTTGCAGTTCTCATAATTTTTAAGAATGATACAACATCTGTATTTATCTTCGTTTTATTTGAAAATTATTTTTCAAAATTGTTGATATATCCTCTAGCAGATTCATTATTTCTTAGTTGATTGATGAGCTGCTAAGATGCTTCTTTAAAAGATTGCTTTCTTGATATAAGACTAACGACTGTTCCAATCAAACACCTTTTCAAGAAAACACTTCAGTTCAAATACTTATGATTTTGTATCAGAAGATATTGAAGTTTCTTATCATTATCTATTTGGACATGTCTAAGTGTCAAAAATTTCCTATCATGGAGTCTTATCAGTATCTATTTGGACATGTCTAAGTGTCAAATACTTCCTATCATGGAGTCTGCTAATCCCTACACTCTATGATACTTAGTTTTTGAAGACTTTGCTAGTTATCCACTTAGAGAAAGTTTGAAATTAATCACTAAAAGGTCAAAGCAAAATTACAAGGTTATTTTAAGTATTTCAAAGGAAATCAATTAAAACATCTTTCAAGTATGTTGGATGTTAGCTCTCTTCCAAGGAAATCAATGATGAAATAGTTCCTCTTCAACTAGAAGCTTCTGCCTACAAGATATATCCAAAGGATCTATGCTCAACTTCAGATGTGATCTTCAACAACTACGAGCATGAAAGATCAACGGGAAAGTGAGAAAATAATCCAGGTTCTTAATTCTATTTTATAATGGAATATTATTATAAATTACATTTAGTAACCATTTTCACTGAATGTAGTTTATTCCTCACTTATGTATTATTGAATTTTCTAGAGCTATGTCTAGCTCATAAATGTTACTAATGATTTTTCGATGAGTATTAAGGCAGGAATTCTAATGACAATAGATCTTAGATGCAACATATCTCTCTCTCAGCAGACTTCTTATAGATGCTGATGCATAAAGGATTGATGAAAACTTATTGATATATCACTCCAATCTTTTACCTATCTTTCTCTCTCACAAGTCATATAATCTTTCATGATTATTGATATGACTGTTCCGTCAGTACATATACAAGGCAGGTATGTAAACTGACTTGTTATATGCATGCATCTATATCTGCTTAACACTCCTATGTGATTTTAGATCAAGTATGATGCTTAAATAAAATTATGTCATACTATGCACTTCATGATATATTTATTTGATCACTTGTATGATGAGCTTTATTTACTTGTATTTCATAAGCTTAGTTAAATGTGCTGACTTATAAAGTTAAACTTTTAAAGTCTAGTCTTGTCTACTAGTCTATTAAAAGTAGAGACGCACTTTTCAAAACTGACTATTTCTGAAAAGGTAAAAGACTACTCTCAAGATCTCGGTCAAATCAAAATCTTTAGAAAAAATCTTTATGACAAAACGTAATCTTTTTGCTCTTTCAAAAAGGGTTTTACCGAATCTCGATAGTAACGTAAAACAAAATTGCTTGTTGCCCACATTAAAGTTTGCTGAAAACCTTGTATTCTGAAAAAGGAATTATCGTTAAAAGTATATGGAAATACTCATATGCTTCAAATCCAAAATGCCTGTGATTTAAACTAAATATCAAGGATTTCATCTTTCTTTGACAAATGCAACAGCAATCCTTGTTTCAATTCAAAAAACTCTCAAATCTTGTCTATCTGTTGAGATTATTGTAATAAAATACAAAATTAGCTAAGCAACATAATGACAACTGAAACTCCCAGTTATCTGCATTCGTAGACAGCTTATGAGATTTAAATAATTGGTATATACCCCGGTAAATAACAATTGATATCATTTTGATGAATATCTAATTAGTATCGGACCAAATTCGAATTGGTATTTATCCTTTATCCCGTGGAAATCTGATAAAAGGAGAATTGTTGATCTTAAAAGATTATGACACAACTCACCAAAGACAGTTAGATACTTTTGAATTCGTAGGAAGACCACTGTTGTCAAAACATAGTCCTTCCTCATGAATGATCGGCTGATATGACCCCTGTTGTCAACAATATGCTTCATTTTCTCTTCAAAATTGTGAAGAACAGGTCCAGGTATGAAAGAAAACCTTCAGCAAACTTTCTACTCTTCGGCAGACTTTTTACTCTGCTGAACGTTCAAATGACTTGACTAAGCACAGACAAAAGCCTGCACTTCAAAAGTAAGTACTCACTGTACACGTTTGTCTCTCTTTTCTCCCGCCAAAGACAAAGAGCTCTTAAACTCTTTCAATTAAAAAACTTTGTCTTGAATGATGATTCTTCATCATCATTACACTATTGTCAAAAAAAAATTTAAATCCAAATAGTTGTTTAGTAATGAGTGTCTCATGTCTATGTGACTCTTTGACTTCATTATTAACAATTGGTATTCACATCTCGTTTAGATATTTCTTCTATTCTTCTAAAAAATGATCTTTGGTTCTTCAAATTGTAAATTCATACCTCACCTCTACCACCTCAACAGACTCTCATTCCTACTCCTTAGCCTGCTGAACCTTCAATCTAACCATCTACTCCATCCTCCTAACTCTCTTTCATAATTAATATCAGTAGACCCTCACTATCCTCCTAGGAAGAAGAAGAAAAACCAAGAAACAACATTCTGCTATTGAGGAGGAACCTTCTGCTCCAAGGGAGAAGAAATAGAACATCAAGCTTACTATTGCTGTAGACCTCTGCTCATTCGAAGAAAGGGCAAGTCAAAACAAAAGGCTGCTGACCATGTTCCTTCAGCCCCTACTGAGACTGAGGAGGAGCCCAAAGAGGAGGAACCTGCTGAAGTCCCTCCCCAAAGGAAAAGACTTAGGTAGACATATACATTCCCCCCATCTCTCGAACCTTTCTCAACCTCTCCCATAAACTCTCCAGAACAACCCTCTTCTCTACCACCATTTAAAAAAAAATCCCATCCAAGTCCGCTGACTCTCTAAGATTCCTCTTTGAGATATCATCATCAGCAGACCTTTTCCTTTCAACCCTCATTCTCATATCCCCAAGAATCATCTGAGGAGAAGTCTCTTGATTAGTCTTCACCCAAGGCATTCCTCCTTAATGAAGCTTCTTTTCCTCCTTAATGAAGCTTCCCATCCTCCTTCATGTGCTTATCATGTGTCACACCATGTCTCCTTTTAAGTAGAATTTCTCCTCCTTCAGTATTTATCCTGCTTTATGTAAGTGTCACACTATTTCTATTCCTACTTTATGTGCTTTATTTATGTCAGACCATTTTTCCTCCTTAATGGTCGCAAGCATACAGTATCATCAAACATTTAGGGAGCAACCACGAAGGCATTTAAGCAATTTTGGAGAGTAAAGCGTATTTAGATGGAGTGAAAGCTTTATCTACACAGTAGGGGTGAGTTGGCAGATATATGGACAATATGGATAGGGAAGATACCAATTAATGAATAGATCGAAGACAACATATCCATTTCGGAGAGAATAACGTTAACTATTGTTTCGTTCTTTTCAAAAAGTACCTTAAATCCTTTCAAATAGTGATTTAGCTAAAGTTGAGTTTTGGTGAAGGTTAGGTTTTGGCTAAGGTAAGGATTTAGCTAAGGTAACGATTTGGTTAAGGTAGGGTTTTGGCTAAGGTTGGGTGATACCAGTATTTGTAGGATCTTAGCGCTACTATCTATCCCAAAAGCTATAGCTAAAGATCCAAAGCTTGATACCAATTGTTAGTTAATACCAATTGTTAGATGATGTACGGGATCAGTAGACTTTTGCGATCGAGGGTAGCTGAGGGTTAATGACATCAATTGACGAATAAACAATTAATTGATAAGCTGATGTCAATCTTAAGGAGAGATAGAAATTGACAAGTAACTCCTCCTGAACGAATGCCTTGGGTGAAGACTGATCAAGAGGCTTCTCCTCAGATGATTCTTCGAGGATATGAGAATGAAGGTTGAAAGGAAAAGGTCTGATGTGATGATATCTCAAAGAGGAATCTTAGAGAGTCAGCAAACTTAGATGGGATGATTTTTTTTTTTAGTGTGACATACATAAATCACATAAAGTAGGAGAGAAATAGTGTGACACTTAGTGTGTGACACTTACATAAAGCAGGATAAATACTGAAGGAAGAGAAATTCTACGTAAAAGGAGAAATGGTGTGACACATGCTAAGCACATGAAGGAGGATAAGAAGCTTCATTAAGGAGGAGGAGAAGCTTCATTAAGGAGGAAATAATAGAAATGTTGGTTCACCCTCAAGTTCACTCCTTCCCCAGATAAACCTTTGTGGATTATCTAATGGATGGAAATAAATATGCCTTGGTGGCACACTTAATGAAGAACGCAAATCTTTTAAAAATTTCTGCTGATCTACTCTCTACTTCAGCAAAATATCTCTATTTTCATTAAGAAAACTTTACTTAAATGAAGGATGCTAATATTTTCCAAAGTTCACTACCTACATTAAGAAATATTTTTCTGAAAACATTTTGCTCTGATACTTAAATAACTCTTTTGAGTATTAGGTAAATATCAACAGCACCTTTCAAGAAGCTTTTTCAACTCTTTCTAAATTGTTACGAAGACTGCAGTTAAATTACTTTCTTATAAACATAAAACAAGAAAAATACAATGGTTTCAAACTTAGTATCCTAGAGCCATTCTGATGTAACTCGACCAAGATCGATGTAACACCTTGGTTCCTCCTACGTATGATTTGCTTGTCTTATTGTATGATTGACATGTTAGACATACATATTATACTTGTTTAAGTAGAATGTTAGTTGATTCGTGCCCTGATTTGTTAATTCATTTCATGTCTATAAGAATTGTTATGGTTACTACATTGTTTTGGGTTGTTTCGGGTTTGTTTCGGACTTAGATTGAGGTTTGAATCATCTTAGGTTGACTTGGGAGTACTTGGAATCACCTTTGGACAGCCTAGAAACATTTTAGCCTGAACCTGGGAGTTATGCGGCCGCATAGTACTAGCGCATAACCCCTCAATACTCTGGAATCTATGCGGCCGCGCTAGGTGCCTGCATAGAAGCTATGCGGCCGCCCTATGCATCCGCATAAAAGACCGGCAGCTTAGTTTAACTTTATTTTATTTAAAGATTTTGACCAAATGGGTGGCTCTCCTTGAGCCACGTCATCACCAGCCTCTAGTCTCAATTTGGACCACTTAAGTCAAGTGGAGAGACTCCATTTCCCTCCATAATCACTCCATTTTCCTCCATAGATGTTCTTCAGTATGTGTGGGAGTTTTGGTGAGATTAGTGTGTGTATTTGATTTCCCGAAGATCAAACCGTCCGATTGACGATCCGAGACCGTCATTGTGTTGGTGTCGAGTAAGGGAGAAACTTTAGAGCCTTCGATCGAGATTTCGTTGGCTTGATATTCGGTTCTAGGTAAGTTACTAAACCCCCTTTTGTATGCTTTAAGCTTAATGAGTGCTAGTTCATCAATAATCATGTATGACTTGCTTTGGATGTTATTTTTATGTGCAAAGTTATATGTTGAGATGAGTACATTATACTTGTGACATTTGTATGGGTTGAATGATGTTGGATGAGTTAGGGTTTGACCATTAACCTTAGGATTCCCATGAATAGAGAATTTGAGACTTAAAATGGGGTAATGTTGCATATAGCATTCATGCCCTAATTTTATGAACTTTAACAATGACTCTGAGAAGTCAATTTTTAGGGAAGATTATGATCCCCCGAACAGCATGTTAAATTACTACGAGGTTTAGAGTTCGATTGATCGAGATTCTAGTCCTCCATATTTGTGGTACTATTAAAGTGGAGACCTACAAATGGCTCTAATATGTTGATTAGAATTCTTGCAAATATTTGTTGAATGATAATTGGTGGTAGAATAAAATAATCTACTTATTATTCGTCAAGTTCACTACTTTTGAACTTGATGGTTGTTTGCCTTAGATAAGTAAGAACGTCTATTTGTGCATTGTGTAAGTCCAGCTGGCGTCGTTGGTCAAGTAAGGTGGCACGACCTATAGTCTTCACAAATCCATGTTAGTGATCGCTATAAGTCGCCATACTGGAGTTTCACACACCCCTCTTCTGTTGGCCACAGTTGAGAAGTAGCCCTACTATTGTAGCAATACGCATGGCTTTGATTTGCTAGATTGAACTCGATGGTATTAATCGAGGACGTCGATACTACATACACGGGTATCGAGGCACATTTGGTTATTTTGTGTATTGCAGGAGCAACACAAAGATGGATAAAGAGAAACGATGTCCTTTATAATGTGGTTTATTACGAGTACTTATGTGGATATCAAAGTGCTACGTGTGACTTATGTGAATTGTATATCAATGATGATGTTAAATGTTCAGTTGTGATACATATAAATTTATTACTATGTTATAATTATTGGTTGAGCATCATGCCATGACATTTAGTTACATTTAGTAACTTATTGAGTTTCGACTCACCCCGTTTGTTGTTTATATATTTTTCTTAGATCAGAGCCAACCAGGTAGTTCGCGGTGAGGATGGATAGTGTCTACAATTAGCTCAACAGGTGGTCTTTTGCTTTGTAACCCTTGGAGCTCTTTTGTATTTAGTGATAGAAATTCTTTTGATAAGGACGAATGGTTATGTAAAGTCATGTAGACTTTACTTTGAGTAGTGTTGTTACATTGTGACTTATTATTCTTTTGATAGCCGACATGTGTATGTCGAGCTTGTGCACTCTGTGATATCTTTAACTAATTTCTTTTCCCAAGCATGTCGTAGCTTGTGGTTTATGTACAGTTGTTCCGACATGTTGTGGCCAAGGTAGTTGTTGGTATAAATGGTTTTCCTTTAAAATCTTATACTTGTGTTTTATTAGTTGGGTTCCGGCTTTAATGTCGCCGATGATTGGTTTTATTTTATCCAAGTTTTTATATTTATGGTTTGTTTTAAGTACGGGTTGTTGCGCCCCGTGCTTTTATGATTTATATTTTTTGTTTTGGCTCGTCGATCTCGGGATTCTGTATTGGAATTCGGGTCGGGGCATCACAGTTGGTATCAGAGCAATAGGTTTGCTGTCGCCAGGATAGGTTCCTTAGCCTAGGTGGGTATGGTTTATTATTGAGATTCTAACGTCGAGTGATACGTGTAGGTTAAGATGGTGGAAACTAGGAACGAAGCGAGTACCAGTAGGGCTGGTGCGAATGCTGAAGAGGGTGACAAGAGAGCATGGAATAATAACCGTCCTCATAATGATCCTCCTGAACCGAACTAGAATGACCGAAATGAGGAGATGGCAAACATGTATAGGAGAATGTTAGATTTGATGAATGAGATGACATAGCGGATAAATGCAGGGGCAGGACCACAGCCTGAGGCAGAAGCACCACAACCGGAAGTGAAGGCACCACGACCGGATGTTATTGTGCTAGAACCAGAGGTAAGGCATAGAAACAACACCACCACCCTCGAGAAATTTTTGAAGATGAAACCACATATTTTTTTGGGAGAACCTGATGCCACTAAGGCAGAATTGTGGATTGAACACATAGTGAAGATATTTGCAACTCTGGGTTGCAATGATGATGAGAAAGTTACTTTAGCAGTGTTCAAATTAGAGGGAGCAGCGGAACATTGGTGAAAAGTACTACAGGAGAGCTGGGATTTGCAAAGAGTAACACATACTTGACCTAATTTCTTGAGAGAGTTCAAGGCCCAGTATATTCCAGCTGTGATTCGTGAGAAGAGAAAACGGGAGTTCTATGACCTAGAACAAGGTAACATGTCAGTAGCGCAGTATTCGACTAGGTTCACGGAGTTGGCACGTTACTGTAACCATTTGGTTCCGAATGAGGCTAGAAAGACTCAGAAGTTTATCAAGGAATTAAAGACTGAATATCGGAAACAGTTACTTTCGTTGCAGCTTGCCGATTATTGCAGTGCAGTAGACCGAGCATATGAGATAGAGAGTGATATCAAGGAACATAAAGGAAGGATGAACGTGGGTTTTTAGCAGTCTTCGCAGTCTTATGGGTGAGGACAAGACTCAGATAATAGGGGTAACTACAACAATAATAACAACCGTATGGGAAATCAGTGCCACCATCTGATGGACAATCTAGGCAACAGTCAGGCGGGCGAGGAAATAATTTTACTCCTTCTCAGGGGCAGCGAGGTGCTCCGTTGATATATAATTATTGTGCGGGGCCTAGACATTCGGAGGATACGTGTTATAACAAGGGTGGAAATAAGACAGGGCAATGCTACTATTGTAAGGAGATTGGTCACATAAAGAGGGATTGTCCCAAACTGAAGGGTACTCAGTCGGGAAGCGCGAGTCAGCAGTCTAGTGGTACGAAGAGAGATAGCGATGGTAGGCCCAAAGTTCGGGGTCGCATATTTGCGCTTGATCAACAAGGAGTGCCAGAGTCTACGTCTGTGATGGGAGGTAGTCTTTCTATTTTCGGTAGTAGAGCACGAGTTTTTATAGATCCTGGCTCATCGCATTCATATGTTGCATCTCATTTTGTGAACAACTTGTGTGGATTGCCCCAATCTTTATCTTTTGTGCTTGAGGTGTCTACCTCGTTAGGGGAGCATATGTTGGCTTTGGAGGTGTACCGATCTTGTGATATACTGATCGGTGATCACACTTTGCATGCTGATTTGGTTGTGCTACCCATACGTGATTTTGATGTGATACTTGGCATGGATTGGTTGTGTGTTTATCATGCTTTAGTAGATTGCCATAGTAAGAAAGTTACTTTTGCTATGCCGGGTGTTCCCGAGTTTATATTTGTGGGTGATGCTGTCAAGAGTAATATACATGTTATTTCTGCTTTGAGGGCTAGAAAGTTATTATCACGTGGTTGTACGGGTTACTTGGCTTGTGTGGTTGACAAGAGTATTACTACACCGAAGTTAGAGGAAGTTCCGGTAGCTTGTGAATTTCCTAATGTGTTCTCAACTTTTTATGATATGCCTCCTGATAGGGAAGTAGAGTTTTGCATTGAGTTATTGCCAGGAACTGCCTTTATTTCTAAGGCTCCTTACAGAATGGCACCCGTAGAATTGAAAGAATTGAAGGAACAATTACAGGAACTCCTTGACAGGGAATTCATTAGACCAGGTGTATCACCCTGGGGTGTACCAGTTTTATTTGTGAGGAAGAAAGATGATACTTTGAGGTTGTGTATCGATTACAGACAGTTGAATCAGGTAACAATCAAGAACAAGTATCCTTTACCTCATATCGATGATTTATTCGATCAGTTACAGGGATCGGTGCTGTATTCCAAGTTGGACTTAAGGAGTGGGTATCATCAGTTGAAAGTTCGAGCGGAAGACATTCCTAAAACAGCTTTTCACACAAGATATAGGCATTATGAGTTTGTAGTCATGCCATTTGGGTTAACAAACGTACCGGCAGTGTTTATGGATTTGATGAACTGTGTGTTTCATCAATATCTTGATTGTTTTGTAGTAGTCTTTATTGACGACATACTTGTTTATTCTAAGTCACGGGAAGAACATGAGCAACACCTGAGGGTTGTACTATCAGTTCTTCGGGAGAAGCAATTGTTTGCTAAGTTTAGCAAGTGTGCTTTTTGGTTAGAGAAAGTATCATTTTTAGGTCATGTAGTTTCGAGTAATGGGATAGCAGTTGATCCATCCAAAGTGGAAGCAGTGACAAAATGGAAAACGCCGAGTACAGTTACTGAGGTTCGTAGTTTCTTGGGATTGGCAGGATACTATCGAAGATTCATTGAGGGATTTTCCAAGATTTCTACACCTATGATGAATTTGACAAAGAAGACGACACCATTTGTATGGAATGAGAAATGCGAGACTAGTTTTCAAGAGTTGAAGAGACGCTTGACGACATCTCCTATTCTAGCATTGCCTAGCGGAGGTGACAACTTTGTGATTTATAGTGATGCTTCGAAGGAAGGTTTGGGCTGCGTGCTTATGCAAAATGGAAAGGTTATTGCTTATGCTTCAAAGAAATTGACGGCTTTTGAACAGAATTGTCCTACTTATGATTTAGAATTGGCTGCGATCATGTTTGCATTGCATAAGTGGAAACATTATCTCTATGGAACAAAGTTTGAAGTCTTCACGGATCATAAGAGTTTGAAATACCTTTTCTCACAAAAGGAGTTGAACATGAGACAACGTAGATGGATGGAGATTGTACGATCCTTTATCACCCGGGGAAAGCGAATGTAGTGGCGGATGCATTGAGTAGAAAGACATACATTTCTTGCTTGATGGTTCGAGAGTAGAAGATGTTGGAGGATTTGCGAGATTGGAACCCTAGCGAGACATGGTGTGGAATAATCTTTGCGAATGTTCGAGCTACACCAGTTTTGTTCCAACAGATTAAAGAGGCTCAGGTTAGTGATCCAAAAATTGTTAAGATGATTGGTGAGTTGAGCGAGGGAAAAACACCTGACTTTGCAATGAACAGTGATGGAATTCTTACATTTCGGGGAAGAGTTTGTGTTCCTTCAAATGATGTGGTGAAATGACAAGTTCTTAATGAGGCTCACAAGGCAAAATATACTATACATCCGAGGAGTACCAAAATGTATAGGTATTTGAAGAAACAATTTTGGAGGAGTGGTATGAAACGAGAGATTGCGGAGTATGTTTCTAAATGTTTGACTTGTCAGCAGGTGAAGGCCAAGCATCAGAGGCCAGCAAGTTTGTTACAACCACTTGAGATTCTAAAATGGAAATGGGAGCACATTACGATGGATTTTGTGACAGGGTTGCCACGCACTTATCGAGGTTTTGATGCAGTTTGGGTTGTTATTAATAGGTTGACAAAATCAGCACACTTTATTCCTATTGCGATAACATATTCCTTGAGTCACTTGGCGGCGTTGTATATTCAGGAGATAGTGAGATTACATGGAGTTCTAGTCAGTATTGTATCGGACCAAGATTCGAGGTTTACGTCAAGGTTTTGGTAGGCATTACAGGAAGCTATGGGAACGAAGTTAAAATTTAGTATAGCTTTTCATCCTCAATCAGACGGACAATCGAAGAGGTTGATTCAGGTACTTGAAGATATGTTACGTGCGTGCACGGTAGACTTTAAAGAAAGTTGGTATTCTCATCTACCTTTAGCAGAGTTTGCCTATAACAATAGTTTTTAAGCAAGTATTAAAATGGCACCGTACGAGGCTTTGTATGGGCGGAAGTGTAGATCACCGATTTGTTGGGATGAGGTCGGTAAAGCTAAAATTTGGGGTTCGAAGATGGTACAACAGTCGGTTGAGAGCGTGAAGGTTATTCGGGATAGACTACTTACTGCACAGAGTCGACAGAAAAGCTATGCCGATAACTGGAGATGAGATCTTGAGTTTCAGGTAGGAGATTATGTGTTCCTTAAGGTATCGCCACGTAGGGGTACTAAAAGGTTTGGCAAGAAGGTAAGTTATCACCGAGATACATTGGTCCGTTTGAAATCCTTAAGAAGGTCGGGACATTAGCGTATAGAATTGCATTACCACCTTCCTTGTCAAAAATTCATAATGTGTTTCACGTCTCTATGCTTCAAAAATACATGAAGGAGACTCGCATGTATTAGAGTATGAGGAGATCACTTTTGAACCCGATCTGTCATATGTAGAGCAATCGGTAAAGATTTTTAATACTAAGAAGAAAACTTTGTGAACTAAGCAAATTCCACTCGTTAAAGTACTTTGGAGGAATCATGACATTGAGGAAGCTACTTGGGAAAAAGAGGTTGATATGCGAGAGAAGTACCCTCATCTTTTCAATGAACTTGGTAAGGAATTTAGGGACTAAAATTTTTTTAGGAGGGGAGGATGTAACACCCTGGTTCCTCCTACGTATGATTTGCTTGTCTTATTATATGATTGACATGTTACACATACATATTATACTTGTTTAAGTAGCATGTTAGTTGATTCGTGCCCTGATTCGTTAATTCATTTCATGTCTACAAGAATTCTTATGTTGACTACATTATTTTGGGTTATTTCGGGTTTGTTTCGAACTTAGATTGAGGTTTGAATCATCTTAGGTTGACTTGGGAGTACTTGGAATCACCTTTGGACAGCCTAGAAATATTTTAGCCTAAACCTGGGAGTTATGCGGCCGTGTAGTGCTAGCACGCATAACCTCTCAGTTAAAAGACCGGCAGCTTATTTTTACTTTATTTTATTTAAAGATTTTGACCAAATGGGTGGCTCTTCTTGAGCCACGTCATTACCAGCCTCTAGTCTGAATTTGGACCACTTAAGTCAAGTGGAGAGACTCCATTTCCCTCCATAATCACTCCATTTTCCTCCATAGATGTTCTTGAGTGTGTGTGGGAGTTTTGGTGAGATTAGTGTGTGTGTTTGATTTCCCGAAGATCAAACAGTCCGATTGACGATCCCAGACCGTCATTATGTTGGTGTCGAGTAAGGGAGTAACTTTAGAACCTTCGATCGTGATTTCGTTGGCTTGATATTCGGTTCTAGGTAAGTTACTAAACCCCCTTTTGTATGCTTTAAGCTTAATGTGTGCTAGTTCATCAATAATCATATATGACTTACTTTGGATGTTATTTTTATGTGCAAAGTTATATGTTGAGATGAGTACATTATACTTGTGACATTTGACACTTAAAATGGGGTAATGTTGCATATAGCATTCATGCCCTAATTTTATGAACTTTAGCAATGACTCTGAGAAGTCGATTTTTAGGGAAGATTATGATCCCCCGAACAACATGTTAAATTACTACGAGGTTTAGAGTTCGATTGATCGAGATTCTAGTCCTCCATGTTTATGGTACTATTAAAGTGGAGACCTACAAATGGCTCTAATGTGTTGATTAGAATTCTTGCAAATATTTGTTGAATGATAATTGGTGGTAGAATAAAATAATCTACTTGTTATTCGTCAAGTTCACTACTTTTGAACTTGATGGTTGTTTGCCTTAGATAAGTAAGAACATCTATTTGTGCATTGTGTAAGTCCAGCTAGCGTCGTTGGTCAAGTAAGGTAGGACGACCTATAGTCTTCACAAATCCATGTTCGTGATCGATATAAGTCGCCGTACCAGAGTTTCACACACCCCTCTTCTGTTGGCCACAATTGAGAAGTAGCCCCACTGTTGTAGCATTACGCATGGCTTTGGTTTGCTAGATTGAACTTGCTGGTATTAATCGGGGACGTCGATACTAGTATTAAGGCACATTTGGTTATTTTGTGTATTGCAGGAGCAATGGAAAGATGGACAAAGAGAAACGATATCCTTTATAATGTGGTTTATTACGAGTACTTATGTGGATATCAAAGTGCTACGTGTGACTTATGTGAATTGTATATCAATAATGATGTTAAATGTTCAGTTGTGATATATATATATATATATATATAAATGTATTACCATGTTAAAATTATTGGTTTAGCATCATGCCATGACATTTAGTTGCATTTAGTAACTTATTGAGTTTCGACTCACCCCATTTATTGTTTATATGTTTTTTCTTAGATCCAAGCCAGTCAGGTAGTTCGCGGTAAGGATGGATAGTGTCTACAATTAGCTCACAGGTAGTCTTTTGCTTTGTAACCCTTGGAGCTCTTTTGTATTTAGTGATAGAAATTCTTTTGGTAAGGACGAATGGTTATGTAAAATCATGTAGACTTTACTTTGGGTAGTGTTGTTACATTGTGACTTATTATTCTTTTGATAGCCGACATGTGTATGTCGAGCTTGTGCACTCTGTGATATCTTTAACTTATTTCTTTTCCCAAGCATGTCGTAGCTTGTGGTTTATGTACAGTTGTTCCGGCATGTTGTGGCCGAGGTAGTTGTTGGTATAAATGGTTTTCCTTTAAAATCTTATACTTGTATTTTATTAGTTGGGTTCCGGCATTAATGTCGCCGATGATTGATTTTATTTTATCCAAGTTTTTATAGTTATGGTTTGTTGTAAGTACGGGTTATTGCGCCACGTGCGTTTACTATTTATATTTGTTGTTTTGGTGCGTCGATCTCGGGATTCCGTATTGGAATCCAGGTCGGGCGTCACAATCGAGATCGAAGAAGTTCTAACATGCTCGAAGAAGCTCGACAAGTTCAGCAACGACGAAAGGAAAAGATAGGTTGAGTCTCCATCGACCCACTATTCGTAATTAAATAGGAACCTCGGGGTCCAATCGAAACCCGATAGACGCAATTGTCTATGAACCCTGCTTATGCAACGCAAAAACTCTTGACTCACAAGTTTGATGAGTTCAAGTTGAGTTCTCTCTCAAGAATCTCGGTTTCTCACAATTCTCTCAAGAATTAGTGAAAGAAAAAATACTTAATTTTGATTCTATCTTGTGTACCAATTACAAAGATGATCATGGCCTTTTATAGGCTCAAAAGACTCACCAAGGACTCACAAAATACACAAAAAATGTGCTCTAGAAAACCCCAAAGGTTGTTGGTGAAAACTAGGTTGATTTGGTCAAAGAAAAACACAAATTCAGCATTCCCGTCCATTCTGACCAGTCTTTGGTATTTTGGGCTTAACTTTGTCTAGAGACATCAAAATTGAGATCCGTTTGATGGGTTGGAAACTAGACTTCCAGGGATTTCTAACCATATATTATAAACCAAATTTTGAGCTCTAGAACGTCCTATGTGGCCCGTTGAAGTTGACCCAAAAATTATGACTTGTAGTAGTTTGTTTATTTTTATCCTTGTTTCACGAATTATTCAGACTTTAATTATGCAAATGGGCTTTGAACATGCAAATGGGCCTTCTCTCTTGGTCTTGGACATCCTTGATTGTAGTTTTGGACTTGATCTCTTCTACAAGTGATATTAGGGCCTCTTGAATCTTCTTAGCCCATGCTCTTGTCATAGGTCCTTCATTGATGCTCAATGGGTCACGACCACGAGCATCTTGACCTAAGCCTTACCTTCCTTGATCCTCATCACATTCTTATAACATGTTTACACTCTACTTTATACATTAATGAATTGCTTTAAAAAAATTTCTGGCCAAAATTCTTCAACTCGTTCAAATCATCGTGCAAGAAAGATCTTTTCAAAAATATTTTTGTGGTTTGCTCATCAATTATACCTCATAATTGCCTAAAGATACTTGTACTATTGCTATGTATTGTACTTTCATTTATTGAGTCTGTAAATATTTAGCAATAGGCGACTATACAAAAGCTATTGATCATTCATTAGTAGACATGTTATTACTAAGAACTGAACGTTTGCTTTAAAAACTGTATGTATATGTCAAATGTAGTAATGGTCCCAAGCAAATAGGAAGAGATTGTTAAGAATATGCCTGCACAACATTTGCTATATATGTTTGCATATTCCAAACCGTGATTTGCTCGTCACCATTACAACGCATATTCCACGAGCGGCTAAAAGGGCTGTGTACCGGTTAGCGTGGCAACTCGTTGAATATTGCATAAATCATTAGACTAGAAAGTCTTTGTACATATCCGAGTCTTTGTCATACATACTTATGATGATCACACATGGATTAGCTCTACAAGTGCAAGCACCAACAGACATCTCACTAGTAAATATCTCGCCAAGCAGTTACTCAGTCAGCAGCTTCAATCAGTAGACCTTGAGGTCTAGAAGTTTCAGTGAACCAACAAGGCTAATGACGTGAAAAATCAACACTGATGAATTATCAATTAGATATTATCTCAATATATCTGGTTGATTGAAAGCTGACTTCTCCATCACACTTTTCAAAGGACCACATGGGTTAATTTATTATGATTTCCCTTTTAGTGTATCGTGACGAATAGGTATAACTACTGCAAAGGTGTCATTAAAAAGGAATTGTAATCTACTCCCTAAGCATCCATGTGCATAAGAGATTGCAAAAGTACTTTTTGCAAATCTACTTTACAGCTTGAAGATATGCATTCATATCCAAACCCTCACTCTTATCCAACGGATATCACCTCTTCTGTGCTTGATCTCAGCCTTCAAGACATATCCTAAAAAATGTCAAGCTACAGTGCACTACTTACAAACAGGCCTGCAACGTCAAGTCTTATCTAGTGACAGCCTGTTTCAACGGACAGATTCCAAGACAAGATCCTCAAGAAGATTTCTTTAACCAACAATCAAAAGAATGCACTCTGATACATCAAAGACAAAGACTCCAACGGTTAGTGGCAACTCGTTGAATATTGCATAGGTCATTAGACTAGGAAGTCTTTGTACATATCTGAGTCTTTGTCATACCTACTTATATATGATGATCACACATGGATTAGCTCTACAAGTGCAAGCACCAGCAGATATCTTTCCAAGCAGTTACTTAGTCAGTAGCTTCAATCAGCAGACCTTGAGGTCTAGAAGTTTCAGTGAACCAATAAGGCTAATGACGTGGAAAATCAGCACCGATGAATTATCAATTAGATATTATCTCACATATTTCTGGTTGATTGAAAGTTGACTTCTCCATACTTTTCAAAGGACCACATGGGTTAATTTATTATGATTTCCCTTTTGGTGTATCCTGACGAATAGGTACAAGTACTGCAAAGGTATCATTAAAGAGGAAATACAATCTACTCCCCAAGCATCCACGTGTATAAGAGATTGCAAAAGTACTTTTTGCAAATCTACTTTACAGCTTGAAGATATGCATTAATATCCAAACCCTCACTCTTATCCAACGGATATTGCCTCTTATGTGCTTGATCTCAACCTTCAAGACATATCTTCAAAAAGGTCAAGCTACAGTGTACTACTTACAAACAAGCATGCAACATCATGTCTTATCTAGTGACAGCCTGTTTCAACGGACAGATTCCAAGACAAGATCCTCAAGAAGATTTCTTTAACCAACAATCAAAAGAATGCACTCTGATACATTAAAGACAAAGACTCCAACGGTTAGAAATCTACTTAAGTCTCAACGAATCCTTTACCTTTTTGCCTATAAAAGAAATCTCTCATCCCTCTTTCAAAGTGTGTGTGTGCGAAGAAATCAGTTTAACTGTGAGACCACCAGAAAGTGGAAAAAATACAAGTGTATGAGCAAACACTTTATGTGAGAGAGATCAATTAGAAATTCATAAGGCAAGAAACTTCGCTTAATCAAGAACTCGCTTCTTGATTTGAGTTTTTCTTCCTTCGAAAGACTCAGTCTTTACTGCTCCTAGACTCCAGATCTACTGCAAGCGATTAAGCCTCCACGTTGAAGACGAACACGCTTGAAGATGTCCGATGAAAATCACGAGCTAATAATTCACATTGCATTCATACCAGCAGACTTGTATTCCATTGCAAGAGTTGTCGGTTGTGCAATAATGTGTCATCATAGTTGGTCAAGTGCTTTGCACTTAGTTGTTCAAACACTTGCTATTTGAACAACCCATAATATTGTCTTCTAAACCCTGAAAGGTTGCTAGGATAGAGAGTCTAGATTGATGTATTATGTTTACCTTTGAGTAAACCTCTGCTGAATTTAAATATATAATATATTTCTTTACATTCAGCCTTTACTTATCTTTCCTGTATTATGTGTTCTACATATTAAGCAATCTATTCATGGAAAAGATAGTTGCATCTAATGAAGATCTAAGTCTACTATTGTGTTGTATTTGTTCTAATTTAGTCATAGCTACTTTGATCTTACATATATATATATATATATATATATATATATATTTGTTGTAAGTCATTCCGCTGCACAACTCATTTGGAACAACAAACTCAATTTTCAAGCAGTAGCTTAAGGACACTGTGATAGAGTAGCAAAAGTCTGCTGAAGCAAACCTGCTCACACCAGCAGAGTTGTTTTGCGAGGAAATTGACTAGACCCGATAAACATTTCATCTTTGTTGTTAAAGAAATTTCAAAATAGGATGAAATTTTAAATGAATGTCATATATACAAATTCACTCCCCCTCTAACCTATATTCTGAGCATACCTACGTACTTAACAATATTTAGTCTTAATATTGATTTGTCATTAACTTTATGATTAACTCTAATTCTAATTACCTCCAATAAAGACGAATGACACTTTTATCATATTTTTTTAAAAATCACTTAAAATGTGCGTCATTTAGCACGTAAGGATGTGTCATTTAGCGTGTGTGTTACGTTTTTGACAAATTTGTTCTTTAGTATTAGAGTTGGCCTAGCTTGTACTCATTGGACCAAGCCTTAAAATCGGGTCGAGTTGGGCTAAATTTGCACGAGCCTTTAAACTAGAGCCCGACCTACTCTAATGTCGGGTTGGCTGGGCCACCCATCGGGTCGGATCGATTTTGCCGCCTAAGCACCCAGTCTGTTATTTTCTTAAAAAATTATTTAACAACGTAGTTTTGGGCTTCTTAAAAAAATAAAAATAAATCAAGGTGTATCAAGCTATTGACTATTGTTGTGTTGTTTTAAACTTTGAAATAGTATTGAATTGTTGTATTTAATCTTGTAATGTAATCATTAATTTTAACATGTTAATTAAGTTAATACTTATTAATTACTCCCTCCGCCCCTAAATTATTGTTTTCCTTTCCTTTTTTGTTTATTTCAGAATAATTGTCTTGTTTGAAATTTTTTTTTATATGACATCACTTTTACTATTTTACCCTTACTTTTTTTCCTACTTTAATTATGAACCACATGCATATAAATATTAAAAAAATTACATATTATACCAATATTAATAATTAAGTCAATTATTTTTTCTTAATCTATGTGTCAAGTCAAATAAGATAATAATTAAGGGTCGGAGGAGGAGGGAGGAAGTTATATTAAAAAAAAATTAATATACCTTCTTAATTCTAAGCCCGGTTGGCGATCAGCTTGTAATTTTTAAAACACCGATTTAAATTAACTTATTATCCAAATAAATAGTGAAAAAAAATTATTAGGTGGCCGACCCACTCAATCTTACCAAAAGAGTTTTTTAGAAAGGATTAAAGCAAAAGTCAAAAAAATCATCCCCAAAAGTCTCAATAATTAGATCCACATCCATCATCTCTTCAATCTGTCATTTCCAAAACCGATCCTACCCGCCGGCTCTCTCTCTCTCTCTCTCAGTAGAATACCCTTTCCCTGAGCTAGTTCTGTGAATCGGTTCTCGTTCGATCAAACCCTAGAACGCCGATTGAACAGCACGAGCAAGAGCTAGAAGAAGCACAAGAAGCCATGGCCGCCGGTGGCTACACCCCCACCACCAGGATTTGTGCCCTAATGGTACTAATGTCATCGTTGTCATCATTTTTAGTGAACGGGAATTCGGAAGGGGACGCACTCTACGCACTTCGACGGAGCTTATCGGATCCAGACAACGTACTGCAGAGCTGGGATTGTAATCTAGTCAACCCTTGCACCTGGTTCCACATCACCTGTAATCAAGACAATCGCGTCACCCGCGTGTAAGTTTTTTTCTCAGAAATCGCCATTTTCACAAGTTTCATTGTAACTAGGGTAATTGTAGGACCGAGTTCATTTCTATGGGTTTTGATAACAAGCACTTGGTAAGGTTTCCAATTATGAAATTTATTACATTAGAAACCATTATCAATGCATTTGGGGACTGTTTCAATGGGTGTTGGGATGGTTTTCAATGTAATTATTTCTATGAATGGAAGCATGGACACTTGTTAGCAAAACCTTATTTCAATAAGTGCAATTAAATGATTTAAAATGGATTGCAGATTGCCTATAAAAAGTTCGTTTGTAGTCAACAAATGACTGTATTGTTAGAACTAGCTACCTTTGCATTAAAAAAAATTCATTTTTTGGTGCAATAACAGGCTCAAATAAGAAGCTAGCTAGCAGTGATGCTTCGTTTGTTGGTTTTGTAGCTTATGGACTTTGTTAGGGTGGTCTCATAGCATATGTTTAATTGTAAGCTCTCAGTGTCTAACATACAAAACGTGTAGTATTAGTTTATTTAAAGTTAATAATTGGGCAACGTGTAATAGTAGACAAGGTTAGCAACAAAGTGATAGGAAGAAAAGCTAGATATAATCACCCACCGAACCATGAGTAGCAATTAAATAGCATAAGGCATCGAATAGACCTCTTACCACTATTCAACTCTCCATTCTGAGCGGTTGATCCAGGAATTTTATTCCTGGCATTAGTTAAATTGTTAAGAAAAATATATAATATAAAATAATAATATAGATAGTTGCAATACACTGAAGTTAACCTTCTTCTTATATAGCATTGTTATTTATGTGACTACAGAAGCTCCTTTTGAGGTTCATTTCTTGAATTATATTTTGATGTCTTTAATTACTCAAATGTTTTATTCAAAAATCAGGGGGATACATGACTTTTTAAACATTGGGCAATTTATCTACCTACAGGCAAACATCATATTTCAGGCGGGCGAATGTACATTTTCGCTCGCTGGGCTTTGGGATTTGCGTATATTTGAAAATTCATAATACTAAAGTGACATTTTTTTTTGGGAAATTTAGGGGAAGAGGGACTGATCTACCTGTTTATCAGCTACTGCTTGTGAGGTTCGTAAAATCATACACATAAAAAATTGGTCTAACACATGACTAAGGCCAAATGTTCCCATTACAAACACTATTATTTAACTATTACAGACACAACCAACCCTTGTAACAAAATCTGAGTTTAGTCTCATAAGCAAGAAGAACAGAAGTTACATCCTGAATATTGCTAACTTTCCTGTTTTACACTTCCTAAGGCTTGAATTATTAAAAACGGCTCTGAAAACATTAAAGTCATACTTTAGGACTCAAATTAAGGGATCTAAAAAAGGGGATCTAAAAGCAATTTCATTTTCGGCCTTCGTCTCTATACAGTATTGTTTTTGAAACTACGTCAAGTAACTGTTCGAATTCTGGTACATATGATGCTGGGTAACTAAGAACATGCTAATAATATGATTTTTGCGAGGATGGGTGTGCAATAAATTTTTTCAAGGAGTCTGTTTAGCTGACCCCAATTAGATGGAATAAAATCTTAGTTGAGTTTTAATATGTGAGAGAATCTTTTAGATGTTGTTTAGTTTGAGATGAGCTGTGAATATTCTTTGCTATTGAAATATTAGTCCGTACTTAATAGCCTCATTGAACATGAACTTTTTTGGATAACAAGGCACGGGGATTGCAACTATTGTCCTTTTCTCTTAGAATTTTGACTGTTTCTATATAATTCAAAAGCATATTGTAATTAAGAAATCCCGTTGTGGATAGTGGATACTCATTCTTATGTCTTTATCATTGGAATTACCATTGCCGCAACTTCCATGTAATCATAGAATTAGAATTTCCTCTTGAAGTAAGAACTGTTCAAGTGTTTATGTTAAGATGTTCCCATTAACACCGTGGTTTGATCTGTTACAGTATTTAATCTGAACTTCTCTAATATTTTTTCTATTGCCTTACATATTTTGAAAAGAAACTAAAATGAGTTCCGGAGATTTCTGTTGAATGTGTATGAGGTACCATTTGATTTCTTAGACCGAGCTTATGATCATTATGGCATAAGTTCTTATCTGTACGTTTTGGCAAAGCTTGTACTACCTTTACGTTTTGGAAGTATATTTGAAAAACTATTGAATGAGCAACATATAGCGACCATAGCCATAGAGGAACGTAATACCGATGGTAGAAGTAAATATATTATCTTTTTTCGTAGAATTAGTGAGAGTAAGGTGAAGTTTGTTTTAAGAAAGATGAAAAATAGGAAGGCTTTAGGACTAGATGGAGTTCGAATTCGAATTGAGGTATGGAAGTGTCTTGGAGATGATGAAGTGTCTTGGCTAGTAAGGTTATTTAATAAAATTATGATAAAGAGAATGCCGGATGAGTGGCGGAAGAATATGGTTGTACCAATATGCAAACATATACGGATAATAGTGGTATTAAATTAATATGTCACACAATGGAACTTTGGGAGTGAGTAGTTGAAAATAGACTAAGACGGAAACAACGATATTGGAGAATTAATTTTGTTTTAGGCTAGGAAAATCAACTATGAAAGCTATTTACTTGTTAAGAAGAATGATCAAAAGATACAAACGGGGAAAAAAGATTTAGATATAATTTTATTGACTTAGAGAAGGTGTACGATGGAGTTTCTTGAGAGTTAATTTGGTGGGTGTTAGAGAAGAAAGGGATTAAAGTGAGATATATTGATGTGATTAAGGATATGTATGATGGAGCTGCGGTGTTAGCTGTAACATGTGATGGATGGATTGACTAAATATATACTCCCTCCGTTCCACCCAAAGAGTATTTTTGAAAAGTCTAATAATTAAGGGATATATGAGTAGTATTGGAGTTGGTCATAATTACAAAAATATTTTAGCATAATTAATATGTTTGTACCACATGTGGAGGGTAAAAATAAAAGTTTTATCGAAATTGTAGTCCTATTTTTTTAAAGTGGACTCTTTGAGTGGAGCATCCCAAAATAGTTTAGTGGACTCTTTGCCTGGAACGGAGGGAGTATAAGATAATATACCATGGTGCATGTTGTTTGCCGATGACATTGTTTTGACTTATAAGACAAGGAGTTGGGTTAATGATAAGCTAGAAAAGTGGAGACAAACTTTATAAGTCGAAGGTTTGAAAATAAGTAGGAGTAAAACAGAATATATGAAATGTAACTTTAGTGGTAGAGAAAGTATTAATGGAGAAAAAAAATAGGTTTTGATATTTAGTATCATTTATAAATCAAGATGGGGAGGTTAAAGATGATATTAGTCATAGAATAAAAGAGACTAGAAGTATAAAAGCATGCTGATTGAAATGGAGAAGTTCATTTGGAGTGTTATGTGATCAACGTATACTTGTTAAGTTGAAATGAAAGTTTTATAGGACAACCATTTGACTTGTGCTACTTTATAAAGCCAAATGTTGGACAATTAAGAAAAAACATGTTAACTAGATTAGTGTAGCTGAAAAGCAAATGTTAAGATGGATATGTGATAAAACTAGAAAATATAAAATTCTTCATGAACAAATTTGTGGGATAGTAAAAATCCCCCTAATAGTGGATAAAATGAGAGAAAATCACTTAAGATGGTTTGGACGCATACAACGTAGACCGTTTAGTGCATGTGTTAGGAAGCGTGAGTGCATCAACATTAATGGACATTTGTAATAAAGAAAGATATAAATAAGTGTGGTGTGTGTGATGCTTTGCTTTGGACAAAATTGAATGTTGGCTAGAGATTACTTGTCAAAACACCGGCACTGTTTAGTTTCATATTCTTTGATTCCCTCTTTTATTATGATTATGCAGATTGGAAATGTAGTAGGGGTTATACCACGTCACTTTAGGTGATTGTCACGTATTCACCCAGTCTTCCTCGAACTAAGACCTAGCGTACGGGAACGTACTAGGCTCCGGGAGATAGCCCAAAGAGGGGCCGAGATTGAGTGCTTTAGCCTAAGGATAATGACACCCAAGCCTCTACGGCCGCACCTCGGCTTTGTTAATCGTCTCCATGAGAAAGCTGGGAAAGGTCCAAATGTTTCGCTCCATTACCTGACCTATCCTAGGGAGCCTGGATCCCCGAACATTAGGGTTTCAGTAATTAACTCTATGCCTCAGGGGCAACAATTTACTACTAACACTTACATCCTTGAGGGATAACCCGGCTTATGGCATTACCGGGTGATCTACTCTAAGTCTAATGGTCGACCTAGGTCCCTGAACCCCCAAAAGGTCGAGCCATTTCTTAGGAACCTCGAGGGTAATTGGTTTGGCGGCTGAGGTCAAGAGAAAGTCTCAGCCGTTGTACACGCATGTTATCATGCATGTGCAACGCGGGTGACCTGTACGGGACACGTGTCCTATGACCATTCGATCATCAATAAGATGATGACACCTAGCAGGGAATCTTGGAATATTCCCTATGTCATCCCATGCTCATTATAAATAGAGGCCATAAATCTCATTTTACAAAAAATTCGTTATTCGATAATCTGGAGCTAATGAGTACTCAGCCTTTGCTGTCTTTCTCTCTACCTAATCAGTCTTGACTTTCACTCTGACCTTTACTCTTTTGAGGTTCTTTGATATAGACGTGTCACGCCAAGCATTATACCCAGCACACATCACACCCCTTAGGGACACTCACATTCTACATTTGGTAACTCTTGCTGATTTGGTATTCACGTTCAGTCATGCCTTCGAAGAACAAGTACAGGACGGTGAGTGAGAATACATGTGCGTGCTGACAATGTTGATGAGCTCAGTTCTCATAATGAGATTAATTACAAAAGAAAGGGGAAATTGTTTAACACATGAACCAAATATTATCTGACTTTTGAGAGAAAGATGGGAAAATTGAAAAACTTGGTTTTCGATGAGCAACATGCTCTTCCTTTTATAATGAAAAATCACGGACTTGAAATAAAATTTTCGAATTCGGAAAGCAAGTGTCCAGAATAATTGGTGGAGTCGATTAGGGCTTTAGTTATTGAGATAGTGGGCTGTTGATAGCTGTCCTGCTTTATAGTGGGGCGGCTAATAGCTGTCTTGCTTTATAGTGGGGCGGCTAATACGTGTCCTGCTTTATAGTGGGGCGGCTGATAGCTGCCCTGCAATTTAAAGAGGTGGCCCAATGGCCGACACCTTTTCTTCTTTTTGTCTTTTTTAGATAGTGTCATAGTGGAGCATTTTTTTGGGTCCGATCTGAAAAAGAGTCGTCATGGGTTGTGAGCTGGAAAATTACTTTTCCATTTTGTTCTTTTGCTTGTGTTGGTTAACCTTTTATTGAGTAATACCAACTATGACATTCATGTAATCTTCAAGGGAAGGAGATACATCTGTATCCTCTGGTTCTTGAGATTCGCTTCCTAAGATGGCAAAAGTTGAACCTGTTGCTATTGCTAATGGAGAGATAGCCTTTGTTTGGCTGAGAAGCTACAAATTGCTCCTTCATTGATTCTAAAACTTTGAGCTAATACTCTATAGGTGTTAAGCTTGGTTTTCCCTTTTAATAATATCCATCATGAATATTCTTTGATGGACCGGGATTTTCAAAGAATTGTAAGTCTCATTTCCAAATCCATGTTATCTGGAATTCTGCAAAAAATCATAAGGTGTTCCTTCCAATCGGAGGATCGACCAATGTCTTTCTTTTTAGCTTGGGATGGTAGTGGTACCATGTAACAAACTGATCTGATATTTCTTTTGGAAGTACTTCCAATTCGGGACCAAATCTATCCCACCAACGGATAAATCAAGTGGGAAAACTGTAATGCTCATGGACTCTAGGGCTGATAACGAAAAGCCATGTGTGCTTACGCACAGGATTCTTGTAATAAAATGAATAGAACCGGCATTAATATAGTCCCAATAGTTATATTCCATAGCCTTGTTGATCTTTAAGACCTTAGGCTTTGATGGATCCAACATGGATTTGGAAATCGGAAATGAGACTTATTAGTCTCATTCGATTCTTTGAAAATCTCGGTCCTTCAAAGGACATTCCATTTCAAATGGTGGGAGGGATTCAATACAAAGAAACTGTCAACAAATTAAAAATGTTATTTTCCGAATATGTTAAAGCTTTTGAGAAAGCTAATGCAAAACCATCCGCTGAGCCGAAAATCTAGAATGTATTTACATACAAGATGGATATTATTAAAAGGGAAACCCGAGCTTAACACCTATAGAGTGCCAGCTCAAAGTTTTAGAATGAATGAAGGAGCAATTTGTAGCTTCTCAGACAGGCTATCCTTTCATTAGCAACAAGTTCAACTTTTGCCATCTTATCAGGCGAATCTCAAGAACAAGAGGAGATGTATCTCCTTCCCTTGAAGATTACATGGATGCCATGGTTGTCATTACTCAAGAAAAGGTTAACCAACACAAGCAAAAGGACAAAATGGAAGAGTAATTTTCTAGCTCACAACCCATGATGACTTTTTCAAATGGAACCCAAAAAATGCTCCACTATCTGAAAAAGAAGAAAATGTGTCGGCCATTGGGCCACCTCTTTAAATTGCAGGACAGCTATCGGCCACCCCACTATAAAGTAGGACAGCTATTAGCCGCCCCACTATAAAGGAGGACACTGTCAGCCCCACTATCTCAATAATTAAAGCCAACTCCACCAATTATTTTGGAGACCTAGCTTTCGGATTTGAAAATTTTATTTCAAGTCCGTGATTTCCCATTATAAAAGGAAGAGCATGTTGCTCATCGAAAATTAAGTTTTTCAATTTCCCCGTTTTTCTCTCGGAAGTCAGATAATATTTGGTTCATTGAACCTTTGATTTGTAATTACCCATCAATAAAAAGTTCTATAAATATTCATTATCGAAGCATCTTAATGGTAAGTGTTTTTGTTTTCCTTTTCCAGCATATCTTTGGTATCATGATTGACTAAACACTAATATATCTCACAAGTATGTAGTAGCAGAGAATTAGAATAGTTTGTTAAAACAAAAACTTATAGTTTAATTTAACTTTACATTTTTTGTTTATACATATAATCTTAGTCGGCTTCGTTAGTCGCGTTAGGTTTAGATGTTTGTAAAGCCCAAGGAGAGGCAGGACTGGAACCTGTAAAAGTTTTGTTGACCGGAGTATGTAAGATTATACTATAAGACAAAAAATCTTTTGTTAAATATAAATTATTTGCAAATGTTTTAACATACTACTCCCTCTGTCCCTAAATTATTGTCTGGGTTGACCCGATACACGGATTAAGAAAACTCAATTGACTTGATTATTAATATTGGAATAGTATTGAAATAGTGTATTGTTTACTTTAATGCCCATGTGTATGTGGCCCATAATTAAAGTAGGAAGAAAAAGTAAGGGTAAAATAGTAAAAGTGATGTTCTAAAAAAGAAAGTTTCAAACAAGGCAATTATTTAGAGACGGACAAAAAAGGAAAGGAAGACAATAATTTAGGGATGGAGGGAGTATTATTCTTCTACCCATACTATTTTTTATGAGATATATTATTTAAAAATGTTTAAAAAACAAAATACCAAAACTTTTAAGATATGCAGAGACAAGTGAAATGTCTCAAAATCAATTGCTAAACCAATGGACTATTCGTTCCATTGAGTCAAAAAAGATTTATTCCGTAGGAACTTTTGACTTTTTATGTCGAAAAAATATTAAAACTCTTGAACAATCTATTAGCTTAGATGATAACAGTTTGAAATTACAGCTTTTAAACCCTTAAGATATTTCTTTATATCTGGATAAATATAACTATTTGCATATTGGTTGTATCCAAATAGCTTTTAAACCTTTAACTCTATCTGGGTTAAATGCTTCTATTTTAGCATGCATTAGAGATGGTAGGTGTTTGGATTTTCTTCCTTCACTTATGGGTATTGCACAGACTAGTCTATGTCACAGACTAGTCTACTTTAATGTTTTCCCAAATTTAAGTTTATCTTTAACAGATCAAAACTTATTTGAAGTTGTTTTGCTTAATATACAAACTTCGGGTTATAATTTTATGCCTCGAACATAAACTATTAATGTTATAATAGGATACACTATAAGGTTTTGAATACTATGTGTCCCAATGCTATCTAGAAAGTAAAGTAACAGTATAACTAATATAGCTACACCAAAACAAATAATGTGGAATGAAATCAATTTTCCAACCCAATGGAACCTTGAAGAAATTGCTCCTCCAAAACCAATACTAGATAACAGTATTGACCAAATCATCCAAAATGATGATGGGGACGTGAAAGTCATCTTTGTGTCCGATAATAGGAGTCGACTATGTATGTCTCATAGATCTATGTCCTCAAGGCATAGACCTACCACTAGTAGACCTAATAATAGCAAACCAAGTACCTCTTCTACCAATATAGAAGAAATACAAGGTATTAGGATGTCTTACTACCAAATTCCTCAGGGAGTTTATAAGGGTAATGACACCCATGTCTGTACGGCCGCACCCTGGTTTTGTTAATAGTCTCCATAAGCAAGCTAACCAAGAGTCCAAATGTTTCGTTTGGAGAACTTCTTGCGTGACCCTATCCTAGGGAACCCGGATTCCCGAACATTAGGGTTCCAAGAAATTAACTCTACACGTCAGGTAAAGGGCAACAATTTATCACTAACACTTACATCCTTCACGGATGACCTGACTTAGGGCACTACCGGGTAATCTACTCTAAGTGTAACGGCCGACCTAGGGTCCCTGAACCTTCAAAAGGTCGAACCAGTTCTTGGGAACGTCGAGGGTAATTGGTTTGGCCGCCGAGGTGAAGAGAAAGTCTCACTCGTTGTACACACATGTTATCATGCACGTGCGACGCGTGTGACCTAATTACCAAAAAGAGAAAGAGTTGATTGTGGTCCCAGCTTACGGAACACGTGTCCTATGATTATTGGATGGTCAATAGGATATTGGCATCTAGCAGGAAATCTTGGAATATTTCCTATGTCATCCCATATTCATTATAAATAGAGGCTATAAATCTCATTTTACAAAAAAATCGTTATAGCTAGTGTGTACTCAGCCTTTGCCTTCTTTCTCTCTACCTAATCAGTCTTGACTTCCACCCCGACCTTTATTCTTTTGAGGTTCTTTGATATTGACGTGTCATGCCAAGCATTATACCCAGTACACATCACACCCCTCGGGGACACTCACATTGTACGGGAAGATTGGAACTAAGGCTGAGTTGATCTGTAGAGTAAATATTCTGAATTTTGTTAAAAAAGATCCTTCAGCTCAACGATTTCCTTAAAAATAGTGTTTGCATTTTGATTGTGAACAATTGTTTTGATTCGGAAACATGTTAGATTATGCTATAGAATAAGGCTTGTCATTCGTGAATACCTTTTACCCCTAGCGACTCTTGATGCCAATCAGTCCATGTTTTATCTCAGATTTGTATGGCTATGTATATAATTGCTTAGCACAAATTGGCTTTTTGTTTTCTTTTTGGGGCAGTTGCTAGGGTACTAATTGGTGATATTTTTATGATGTTTGGGTTCCTTGTTAAAGAATATTGTTGCTAATGTACATGTGTACCGCATGCATAAGCCCACTCTAGAATCTTCCTGTTTAGCTTGTGGCGCGCACTGCTTCACCTAAGCCTATAAATAGGCGCTCTCATGTAACATCATTTAATCATAATTTTAATATCAATAAAAATTTTTCTCTTTCTCGGGCTCTCTTACTCTCAGTCTTCTCTTTTCTTAATCCTTTATAATTGCAAGCATTATGAAACTGGAACTTACTAAGGTGTTCTTTTCTGCAGTGATTTGGGAAATTCAAACTTGTCAGGTCATCTAGTACCTGAACTTGGGAAACTTGAACATCTGCAGTATCTGTGAGTTTCTCAAGACTGTCACCTTTTACATCTGTTGAAAATAGTTGTTTCTGTGAGCTAAAGCCGAATGCCATGTTTATATTTTATTAATGCTATTTTTGGTCTGTTGCAATGAACATGATTGTGCACAGAAGGGAGTTAGTACATCTGATATCAATAAGCTTTTAAGCCAAGTTGACTTTTCGTTGATGCAGAGAGCTTTACAAAAATAACATTCAAGGGACAATACCGCTCGAGCTTGGTAACTTGAAGAACTTAATAAGCTTGGATTTGTACAACAATAATATCTCAGGGACCGTTCCACGTTCGTTGGGAAAGTTGAAATCGCTAGTGTTCTTGTGAGTTTGACTACTTCAGTACTTGCCCTTTGACTCCTATTTTATTACTATAAGAGATAAAGAAGTAATGTGTTATTTACTTCTTCATTATTGGCACATGCAAGTGCAGACCCATCTGACACATCTCTTCTATTTTATTTGAAGGTTTCTAATTCCTCTGTTAATCTTGTAGGCGACTTAACGATAATCGTTTAACTGGGAAAATCCCCCGGGAACTAACTGGCATTTCCAGCTTGAAAGTCGTGTGAGTGAGCAAGTTTTTGTTTTACTTAAATTAGTTCGTTGTATAAAGGGAGGTTAGGTTATAAGATAAGTTCTGTTCCTTTTCCAGTGATGTCTCAAACAACAATTTGTGCGGAACAATTCCTACCGCAGGTCCATTTGAGCACATACCTCTGAACAAGTAAGGTCTCCTTGGTTTAAATCTTTGGCATTTGTTATTCTCTCACACCATATGTTTTTAATTCAACCACTAAATCTATTGGAATATAAGCATGAGTATTAACTGTCCCTTTCCCGATGTTCTAATATCTGCTTCTTTATGTGTTTACCTTTTTAAAAGCCCAAGTCGGGGAGTGGGAGGTATAACCTAATTTCATGTGTTACATTACTAAGATATGTATCATGAAGTAGTATTACTGTTTATGTAAGCATTGCTATGAGTTATTGAAACTTATTTTTTTCTAATAAAAACCAGTAGGAAGAAATTTATTGAAAACCTGACTTGACTTGGCTCAGCTCGATTAGTTATTCGAGCCTTTAAGTTGGGCCAGCCTCTTGTTGGGGTTCCATACCTTCGGACTTCATGTTCATAATGTTGTCATGCTTGCCTTTAGTACTCTGGAGAAACAAATCTTGAGAGTTTGGGTAACTTGCGAAACTCAGATAAATATATTTGAGTCGAGTCAAGAGCATAGTTATTAAAGGCGAGCGCCTGGCTCGCCTGAGGCGAGAGGCGAGGGTACGTCGCCTCTTGAATTTCAGGCGAGGCGATGTTGAAGAAGCGAGCCAAGGCGATCGCCTCTGTTGCCTTGGCAAGAGGTGAAAGGCTTGAAAAGGCGAGCGACTAACCTTTTCGGCCCAGATCTGAATGTTTCTGTCCCAGATCTGAAGTTTTCCGGCCTAGATCTCATCGATTTCAGTCCAGATCTACCAGATCCAAAGGTTTTCAACTCAGATCTGAAGTTTTCCGGCCTAGATCTAATCGATTTCACCAGATCTACCTCTATATCTTTTATGTTTACCCAATCTAAGGCTGCAGCTGCGATTGCCTTGACATGGCGACCTTGTCTGTGGCTTCGCGTCGCTGGAAGTCGCCAGAATACTGCTTGCTGGAATATTTTTGCCAGACCTAGGCAGACTTGGTCGCCGGCGCCCATACATCTTAGTCCCTTGCTTGGTTTTTAGATTTGGGAAGTTTTAAGCTGTTTTTGGTGTTTGTCTTAGGGTTTTCACTTTATTGAAATGAATTAAAGCAAGTTTATACTTGGTGGTTTAAGTTTTCTGTTCAAAGTAATATGAATATTATGAACTTAATTTTATGTATAACTTCCATTGATAACATGTTTTTAAAATTTGTTATAAAAGATATATTGATTTATTCTCTTTAATTGTCATCTTGTTTTGCCTTTTGAATTGATAACATGTTTTTGAAATTTGTTATAAGAGATATATTTTGATTTATTCTCTTTAATTGTCATCTTGTTCGCCTTTTGCTTGCCCGCCTTAAAATGTACCTCTCGCCCACCTCACGCCTTTCGCCTTTAATAACTATGGTTAAGAGGGGTTTCACCCTCAACTCAAATAATTCTCGAATCAATTAAAATTTTTGGTACTTCACTGGAAATCTAACTAACCTAACTCAACACGACTTGTTTACACCCTAGTTTTTGGATAGATGAGAGACATGCGGATTGCGGCAGAAGAAAAAGTTTTACTTACAGTAGGCAACCACCTACATTCATCCTTTTGGTTATGATGATACAGAAATAAACGATTCACAAGCTGTTTGAGTTCTGAGAAATACGTAAGGACTATTTTACCTGGATCCTTCATTTTGGCCAATATACTCGTGTCGACACGACACGACATGGATGTAGGTGTGCCAGTTTTCCTCTACATTAGTGGGAAATGTTGAAACTTTAGCGGATCCAATACCCGGATCCACACTTGTAATCTGATCCTTGTAGCCGAGTCCAGGTAACATAGGGTAAGGGAGGGTTTCATTAATGTCTTTTGATAAAACCAGCAATTTTGACCCATGTTTAGTTCTCAGATTTTCAGTTTTAATTCTAAGCCTTGGAGGTTCACAAAGTTTTTCACACAATTCTAATCCTACGCGCCTTTCTTATTCCCAGTTTAATTGCACTTTCCTTAATATTTCATCCCATTTGGTATGGTGTTCATGAAAACAATGGAATTGGATCAAGCCAACCCGACCCAACTGAACCGTAGGTCTTGTATGCTTTTGGATTCTCCAGTTTGTGATACTGATATGTTGGTTTGGTACAAATTCAGTATATCAAAACCAATAGAATCAATACTGAACTGATAAAATGCATATAACAAAATACCCAATTCCCATTCTGAGGGAGCAAACTGAATAAATCTCTAAAAACTAAATACTTGAGTAGCTCAAGTGCCCAAATTGTGAGAAAACAAACTCAGTTGAATTTTCATAAACATCAACGATGAATATCAGTACCGTCGCCCAGGCTTGGCCGATCTGCATGCCCCCTCGACCATAGGAAGCAACCTCCCTCGGTGTAAATGCCCATTACAGAATATTTGCACAAGTTTGACATAGCAAAAGACAACTATAGCCTTTGGTTGGATGAAAAACCAAATGTCTACCCTCCTTGGACAGGAAAAATGCCCAAGACATCCCAGGGTTTAAGAGTTTCTATCGTCTCCCAGTTTACGCCACTGTCCAGATATTTTTCTCTCTTCTCCTTTTCTTTGCAGCTCTCATCTTCTGTACCCTCTCACCATACATGTCTCTCACTCCACAAGTAACAATTATCAGGCATTGCTATTGATCAAAATTGAATTGGTCACTCATTTTGTACCTTAACTACCACAATCTCATTGTGATTTTTCCCCAGTGATGCCTTTGCAATCTCCATGGCTGGTTCTTCAGTAGATGGTATACTATTAATTTAGTCTATGGTTTGAAGAGGTTGATTTAGTTGCTGCATGATGCTATGGGGGTCCTTAGTTTTGAGGAAAAAGGAGAGCAAGAAAGAGATGTCAGAGGTGACAGAATTAGGGTCTGGTTTGAAGGTTATGATGTTTGATGGTGCTGTTGCAGATTAGAGAAAGGAACAGAATAGACGAGAAACTAGAGACTAGAATAAATTAGAATTCGCTGAAGAAGAGAAAAGGGGCATCAACTAATACTAGGCATTTCCTTTTCACTTCTTTTTAGAGTGTTAGATTTCACACTCTGGGTCCAAATCTGGATTGCATAAATAGTTTAATGATTTTTTTTTTTTTTTGCCGTCACGCGATTTATTCTTAGACCCATAATGGCCCAACTTTCTGGAATTTAACCCCAGAAGGCACAATCTCCGAATTAGACCAATTGTAATGGAACTAATTAGCTTGTTTAACTGAGGTTTTGGCTTGTCCTGATGCCGATAATTTGGTTTTGGCCAAAAATCCTGAAACTGTACCAACCTGATCACGACCGTCCTACCTCTTTGTGATTCTTCATTTAAAATCAGAACTTTTGAAAATGACCTTACTAGGCTTCTATAGGCCTTTGGAGCACTGTGACAAAAATCCACTATAGTATCCAACTGGTTTGTTTGATATACGAGGATGATATTAGAAAATGATGGAGCTTAGGACTCTACGAGGAATGAGCGGACCTTCTAAGAAGGAAAGGGTAATTTATTGACTGGGACAGAGGGGTTCATTAATAGGTGGAAGAACTATCTGGGACCAGAACCTTGAATTCGAAATTCTGAAGCAATGCCATACCAACAGTGTGGAAGATTTGCGCGAAGCCTTCGTGACATTAGCTTGTGTTATGGAATGGACTACATTGATGTCTTAAGAGTAGCATCATAATTGTTGTTGGTCATTTTTGTATTGAAGCTCTAGGGTGGTCAGCAAAAAATTGTCCCAACCTAACTGTGGGCCGATGATGAGGTGCACAGACAGTTTTGTTTGTGCGACATGGATAACAATGATCTTTGTAGCCATTTATACCTGTGTATTGGTTCTTAGCTAAAAGGAATTTGCTGTTCCGTATGGTTATCAATTTTATATTTGAACTTGATGTTTCTCCTTGTTTGACCTCATTCTAGTGTTCAATTGTGATCTTCCCTACTGTTTACTGGTTCTGATACGATAATTTGTTTTTCTCCTGATCGTGGTGCAATGTGCAGCTTTGAGAACAATCCTCGACTGGAAGGTCCAGAGTTGCAGGGTCTTGCAAGTTATGATACAAACTGTTCGTAGAAAGTGGGCGTGTAGATGCTACAAGGTGCCGGTGTATGATCTAAATGTGAAGTTTGATGAGTTTAGCCCCCCTACCTTAAAATTAAGATGGTCAGAAAACAAAACCCATGTGAAAATAGTATCTAGCTAGTGTGTGATCTCACTTTTGTCATCTGTTAACTGATATCTAAACCATTAACGGTAACTGTATCTTGTGATGAAATTTTAGTTAGTAACAGTAAGAAATTTGTGGTTATGAAAGTGAAACTCGTATTAGTATACACGCTGCGCAGGTTTATGTTTAGATTCGACAAGTCTTTATCGTTATTTTCACGTCAGTGAGCCCATCTAGACCTATTTGATACTTGCCTGCCCTTGACCTCGTCCATTCGTTAATTGACTAGGCAAATGTTATGCTCTCTCCTCTCCCAAAGAACCCCATAAATTCCATCTCCAGCTCTACGCTCTCCGGTCATTGCAAAGAATCCATTTGTCAACTTGAGTGAATGTTGGTAGAAAGTCTACATGTATTTACCTGTTCGTACAAATTATAAAAGGTTCCAACTTAGTATTTTTAATGTCGTTAGTATAGGATATTTTATCACCAAAAAAGGCAACAAATGTGGGTCAAATATTGATTTGAGACACGTGTTGACTTATTTTGACTTATACTGTACTGCCCAACCTGAGAGCGGACAGTTAATGCATTCCATTTATTCATTTATTGAACAGGGTTTCTGTCGTTGGCCTATAATTTTCTAATTTTCTTACTCCTTCCGTCCCTTAATTATTATCATTATCAGTTTAACTCAGCATACGAATTAAAAAAAAAATTGATTTGATTATTAATATTAGTATAATATGTAATTTTCATTAATACCCATTTGTATGTGGTTCATAATTAAAGTAAAAAAAAATAAGAGTAAAATGGTAAAAGTAATGTTTTAAAAAGGAAAGTTTTTAAACAAGACAATTATTCTGGGACGGACGGACAAAAGTAAAAGAAGAGAATAATTACACATGATTTATAATTAAAGTAGAGAAAAAATAAGAGTAAAATGATAATAATGTCCTAAAAAGGAAAGTTTTTAAACAAGACAATTATTCTGGGACGAACAAAAAGAAAAGAAGACAATAATTTAGGGACGGATGGAGTAATATTTTTTAATGATTAAAATTTTATAATCTAAAATTTAATTATTTCATGTTAAATATTAATTTGATGTCGTTCTAGGTTAATTAAAGGGCCAAGGAGTGATAAAAATCGAGAGCATCCATTTGTTTCTTAAAAAAGTCTTTCATTCTTTTATTTTTCTGAGCCAGTTAGAAAAATAATCGCATATATATATATATTTTTTAAATGGGAGTATTACTTTTACTGTGTCTCTTGATTTGATTGTTTCTTTATGGAAAGTTGAAAAATATAAATATTTATGTTAGAGTTAATTAGTTATTTTTAATTCGTGTGTTGAGTTAAAAAGAATTTTTGTTTTAGGAAAGGAAGGTGTAAATAAATAAAGGATAAAACTTCTATGGCTGGTCTAGTATATTAACTGTACAATGGCCAATTACTGCATCATTTTTCTGACAATATTCATTGCACTTCAAATCTAAATTACAACATTTATTTTAGGACTAAAAAACTTTGTTAAAACGAAATTTATTTTGGGATGAATGTAGTATTTGTTAAGTATTTGAAATAATTAAAGAAAAAGCATTTATTTACGAAGTGCTAAAAAAGATTTCATTAGTTAAGCAGCCAGTTGTACAAGTTAGAATTAATATAACCAATGATTAATTTTATTGTAATAAACTGGTAGTTCAGATTAAACCTTTATTTTTATTTTTACTAGTTATAGAACCCGTGCTTTGCACGGGTATAATTTAACTTTTGTGTTTAGTTGATATATTTTATGAATAATTTTATATAAAATTATCATTATTGGATATAGGCGTGAACGTTTAGTATAGTACTTTTGTTTCAAAATAAGTTTTTTTTATTAGTGGTCAATATATGTATTTTCATTTTTATACATTTTTGTTGGGTTGCTTTTCCTTTGCTTTGTTTTTTTCTTTTTGTTTTCATCTTGCACTTAATAAAAATATTTTAGACATATATTTGAAGAATTTTTTGAAAATTAAAAATAAAATATTTACTTTAGAATTTATTAAAGAAAGATATTTTTTTTAAACAAATGTGAATTGTTTAAGGATTGAATATAATTATATTTTATAAAATTATTTTTGAAGATCATTCAATGATTAGAAAAAGTTTAGTTGGATACTATATTTATAAAATAGTTTATTTTTTATACACTAAAATAATAATCAAAATAAGTGAATATTATAGTACATGGGTCTCGTGACCCCCATTTAACCATAATATATGTAGTATTCTAAAAACGTACATATAATATAATTGATTTAGTTGGTTAAAGTGAGTATGCATATATAAAAGGTTGTGTGTTCAAATCTCATTATAAATATTGTTTTGCTTTTCATTTGCTTTTGATTTCCGTGTCAATACCTAAAATTCTTCAACTATTACTATTCACTATTATATATACTCTTTATAATAGGTAATATTATTACTTAATGACTTTCTTTCTTAATAAATAAGAATTTGATAATGACTTTCTTTCTTAATAAATAAGAATTTGAAGAGTCAAATTCACCAAAATAAAAATTTAACAAAAATGGTGTAGGTGGCAAACTCATAAGCCTCCTCACCAACTTTAATATATATATATATATATCTATATATATATATATATATATATATATGGATTTCTTTGTTTTCTTTTTAGCATTGCACTTGCCCCTAACTCTAAGTTTGCTCCAAGGGATGAATTAAACCTTGTTGGGTGATTTAGTAGTAGAGATAAGGGTTCACATTTCGTGAGGTCTAAATTCGCTCCCACCCCCTCTCATCTTAAAAAATAAAATTAATACTTCCTCTGTTCCTAAGAAAATTGTATGTTTTACTCGCACACTAATTAAGAAAATTTAATTGACTCTATTATAAATATTGATATATTATACTCCCTCCATCCCTAAATTATTGTTTGTTTTCTTTTTTCGTCAGTCCCAAAATAATTGTCATGTTTGAAAGTTTCCTTTTTAGGACAACACTTCTACTATTTTACCCTTACTTTTTCTTTCCACTTTAAATATAGGCTATATGTACATGCACATTAAAGAAAACTACACACTATACCAATATTAATAATTAAGTCAATATTTTTTGTGAGAGTTTATTTTCACTACAAACTTTGCTAATTCACTACATTCATTAATGGTTAAATGAATAAATAATTGTCATGACACAATTGTCCTTCAAATACTTGCCTTGTTTGATGATCAAGTACTTGCCTAATTTTATTTTATTTCTTTATAACTTAAAAATTATTTTTTATTATTCATATCTTATCAAATAAATTATGCCTATTCGTCAACAATAAAAAATTAAATCTATCCATTATCTTTTATTTAATTTCTTCAACCAATTTTATATGAAAATTGAATTTAATGTCAAATTAAAAAACTAAAAGATGTTGTACAATTGCCAATTTATTATAAAAATCTTTTAAACAATCGCTAAACATATATTCATTAATTAATTTTCTATTCAAGTTATTTATTTTAAATTTATAATTTGTACTTCGTAATTTAAATATATTATATAACTCATGTTACTTCTTTCTTTAGTCTAATTTGTCATTTATATTTTTTTATTTGTAAGCGAAAGAAATTAGACTTATGTATTATTTTCTTTTTTGATATCTCATTTATATTTTCTAATTTTTTAAATATAATTTTTTATTATTTTCTTGTGCACGATTGAATATAATATTATTTATAAAACCAAATAAAGTATAAAAATAATTTAATTGGGTTTGAAAGGCAATTGTGTCAAGACAATGATTAATCTAATTAAATCTTAGTGAATGTAGTAGATAAACAAATATTGCAGTAAAATAGGCTCTCCCTAATTTTTTTTTAATCTGTATTTCAGGTTAAACAAGACTGTAATTTAAGTAAAGAGATAGTATATATATATATATATTTTTTAAATTCATTTGCAGGTGGGACCCATGATTTAGGTAGTAAGGAAAGCAATAGTTAAATAGTAAAAGTAACTTCCTAAAAAAGAGTGATTAGAAAGTGAATATTAGAACAGAGAAAAAAGAAAAGATTGATTCTTTTTTTTAGGAACCAAGGAAGTAATAAATTAAGGCAAATGATATTACGAACTTAAATTTTTGGTATTTTTATAAGCTTTATTTACTTAGATCTTTATGCATATTTAATTTGATGGTGTAGAGATCTAAGTAAATTTGATTCGATGATACTAAGATTATGGTTGACTACTCAATTTTAAACTTTAAAATTAAAATTGAATGTATAATTTGAGTTTCACAGAATCTAAATTATTCTTCTAATTCTAATTTCGAATTATAAAATTAAACATCCTAACATAGCCTAAGGCTAAAACTTACAAAAATATTACAAGCTCAAGTTGTTATATCAAACTTAAAAAATTGAATTTCTTATAACCTGGCTGGAAAAAAACCAACTTATATATTCCGTATCAAACACCGCATCTAAGTCCAAAAGAAAAGTTAGGGAACAATCTACCGGTTCTCTCGGTGACCTAACTTTCAAGCGATTCAAAATGAAACTCTACCAACCTCTTTTTTGTCAAATCAGCGGCGGCTTACAACCAGAGAACAAAAACTCCAAATTAAAACGTGCATCAAAGACATTTCAACAAGGAAAACATTATTGTCGTCCCTAAATTATTATTATTTTTATTTATTTTAAAATAATTATCTTATTTAAAAAAATTAAAATAATATTTTTATTATTTTATTTTTATTTTTTCTTCCTACTTTAATTATGGGTCACATGCACATGAACATTAAAGGAAACTATACATTATACCAATATTAATAATTAAATCAATTATTTTTTCTTAATCCGGGTCAAACAAGACAATAATTTAAAAACGGAGAGAGTATAAATTAAAAGAAAGTGACGTATTTAAATTAGTGAACATTAAAAGAAGGAGATAGGAAAAATAGTAAAATTAATTAAATCAAAAGAATAAGAAGGAGATAGGAAACATGATAGCAGACCTCTCTCTCTCTCTCTCTCTCTCCCTCTGACGACAGAACGTCGGCAAGATTTCGTCTTGCCGTTAAAATTCGATGATTTCGTCTTGATGTACTCTTCTTGTATGTTGATGATTTCGTCTTGCCGTTGAAAAGACTTGAGGAGACCGTGCTTGGCTCTTTGAACACTTCATCCACCCGTAAATCAATCTCTCTTTCTTTCTCTCTCTCTCTCTCTTTACGATGGCTAAGCCAAGTGTGGCAGTTTCAATTTTAGTTATGAAACAGAGGCCGCGGCGGTGAAATTGAAGGAGATAGGGTTGGGTAATGGACAAGTGGGATCATATTGGAAAGAGGAAGAAGTCAAAGTATGACATTTGATTTTTGTTGATTATAGAACGTATTCAGATGGGGAATTCAAACACTTTCGAAGAGGAGCACGTTAGCGTTGAGGTTGGTAAGGGAGATTTTTAGGGTTAGGGTTTTTATTTTGCTATAATGTCGTTTCCATCTTTAGAGATTCGTTTTTGAGAGGATTGATCCTACTTAAGCATTTGGGGTTGGTTGGCATCAAATTTTCAATTTGTCGATTGAAAAAAGTTAATTTGATTCAAATTGACGAGAATTTTTTCGGGACATAGTCGGTTTTAAGAATTCGGGTTGATGAATTTCTTGATTAGAAATGATGAAAATGAAGATAGGGGTATAATATGTATTTTATTTTTACTTAATAACTGAACTAACATCCATCTAAAAAATGGGTTCGCTTGCAACCTAACTGTTGTGCAACGCAGGGGAAGTAATTGACAAAACAACACACAAAAGTAGTTGGGAATCGAAAGAGAGAGAGATTGGGGTCAACAGACTGTTGAAATTTTATTAGAGGCTTACACCTTAAAACGTTCTAGGTATACAACTATTTATACAACAAAATAGAAAACCCTAAAACCGCCGCTATGTGGTCGCACTATGCGGCCGCATGCGATTCAAAAGATTTCCATGCGGACGCACTATGCGGCCGCATGGTTTCCAGAATACCTGTGCGGACGCCTTATGCGGCCGCATACATTCCAGTGTGCCACGCGGTTGCCCTATGCGGCCGCATACCATCCAAAAACCCGAATAGTCGGCGCCGGCCTCTTGCCAGGGCATCGAGCCATCACATCCAACAATCTCCACCTTGACGAGCATTCACCCAACCCAACAGAAGATACAAGGAACCAATACCCGAACCACCTGTGTAGACATCGAACCTCCCCATCTCTAACAGCTAGAGATGTGTAACAAATCCAAGCAATGCTTGAACTTGTCAGTAGTAACCGGCTTTGTCAACATATCAGCAGCATTCTCTGTGGTGTGAACCTTCTCTAACACAACCTCACCCATATCAATCAACTCCCGGATCTTGTGAAACCGCACATCAATGTGTTTCGTCCGTTGATGATAAATGTGATTCTTTGCTAGAAAAATCGCGCTTTGATTGTCACAAAGCAACCTCACTCCACCTTGCTGAATACCCAACTCCTTGACTAAGCCCCGAAGCCATAAGGCTTCCTTTGCAGCTTCAACAGTTGCCATGTACTCCGCTTCCGTTGTAGACAATGCAATAATGGACTGAATCATAGACCTCCAACATATGGGTCCACCTGCGAGTGTAAACGCATAACCCGTAGTCGACCGCCTTCGATCCAAGTTACCCGCATAATCAGAATCTACATACCCCACAACAGAAAGCTCCTCACTCTGCTTCTCAAACATGATGCCATAACCCATAGTGCCCTTCAAGTATCTGAGAATCCACTTAACTGCTTCCCAATGCTGTTTGCCCGGATTCGCCATATACTTGCTAACCATACTAATAGCTTGCGCCAAATCTGGCCTAGTGCAAACCATAGCATACATGAGACATCCCACTGCGCTTGCATAGGGAACCTTTGACATACCTTGAATTTCTTCAGTCGAACTCGGGGAATCAGAGGCAAATAAATTAAAGTGATTCGCCAATGGTGTTTTCACAGGTTTTGCATCCCGCATATTGAACCTCTCCAACACTTTTTCCACGTAGCCGGCTTGAGACAACCACAATCTCCTAGATTTCCTGTCTCGGCGAATCTCCATCCCAAGAATCTTCTTGGCTTCCCCCAAATCCTTCATGTCAAACTCTTTACTCAATAAGGCCTTCAACTGATTGACCTCGTTCTTGCTTCTACCCGCGATAAGCATATCATCCACATAAAGTAGCAGAAAAATATATGAGCCACCATCAAGGCTCTTCACATAAACGCAGCAATCATACTCACACCTCTTGTAGCCAATACTCACCATGTAAGAGTCAAATCTCGTGTACCACTGCCTCGGAGATTGTTTCAGCCCATAAAGTGATTTCTTCAATTTACAAACCAAACGCTCCTGCCCGGGCTCCGTGAACCCATATGGTTGCTCCATGAAAATCTGCTCATCCAACTCACCGTGTAAGAACGCAGTTTTCACATCCATTTGCTCCAACACCAAATCATAATGCGCTACAAGACCCAACACAATTCGAATGGAAGTGTGTCTAACAACAGGCGAAAAAATTTCATTATAATCCACCCCCTATCGCTGCGAGTATCCCTTTGCTACTAAACGAGCCTTGAATTTTTCCCCCTCTTTTTCTGATACCGCTTCTTTACGCTTTAAACCCACTTGCAACCAATAGCACGCTTCCCTTTAGGAAGCTCCACCAAATCCCATGTATCGTTCTTAGACAACGACTCCATCTCCTCCGTCATAGCCGTTACCCACTTATCCCTTTCAGGACTTTTTATTGCCTCCTGAAAAGAATTTGGGTCTCCACTACTAAGAACAAGAACATATGAAACCATGTCTTCAAACCCATACTTGACAGGTGGTTTGATTATTCTCTTAGGTCTCCCAACTGAAGTATTAGTCTCTTCAGTTTCCTGTGTAATTACCTCTGAATCCGGAAGAGTGAGATCCGTATCAGTTTCATCCTCATGTAACTCCACCTTAATAACCTGCTTATCGCTCCCTTTGTTTTCTGGCAGCTTCTCTTTATCATCTTGAGTACACCTCAACATAGCCTTTTCATCAAAGACCACGACCCTACTGATCACCACCTTGCTTGATTTGGGATCCCAAAGCTTGTATCCTTTTACACCTGTTTCATACCCGAGAAAGACACACTGTTTTAACTTTGGATCAAGCTTTGACCTCTCTTCACCAGGAATATGCACATAGGATGGACACCCAAACACTCGGATATCGGTGAGGTCTACCTCATTACCCGTCCATACCTCCTCCGCAAACCTGTTATCCAATGAAGCCCTAGGTGACCTGTTTATCAAGAAACATGCCATACTCACCGCATCAGCCCAAAAATTCTTCGCCAACCATGCATTGAATCGTAGACACCTAGCCCTTTCCGCAATAGATCTATTCATCCTTTCAGCCACACCATTTTGCTGTGGTGTCCTGCGTACTGTGTAGTGCCTCTTGATTCCATGCTCTCGACAGAATTTCTTGAACTCGCCATCTGTGTACTCTGTCCCATTATCACTTCTCAAACACTTAATTTTTCTCCCTGTTTGATTTTCCACTTCAGCTTTCCACACCTTGAACTTCTCAAAAGTTTCTGACTTGTGCCTCATGAAGTAAACCCAAACCTTTTTCGAAAAATCATCAATGAATGTGACAAAGTAATAATGTCCACCTCTTGATTCTGTTCTAACTGGCCCCCACACATCTGAGTGAACATAGTCGAGGATGCCTTTTGTTGTATGTTTACCCGTCTTGAATTGCACCTTGTTTTGCTTTCCAAGAACACAATACTTGCAAAACTCAAGTTTGCAAGTCTTCACACCCTTCAACAACTTGCGCTTATGAAGTTCATGCATCCCCCTTTCACCCATGTGGCCAAGCCGCATATGCCATAGAAGGGTATTAACATCTACCTCAGATTCTACGGATGTTACTCCACCTACAACCGTGCTCCCTAGCAACCTGTAAATGTTTTTAGAGCCCCTCTCACTTTTCATCACCACCATAGCACCCTTAACAACTTTCAAAACTCCACCTTAAGCTTTATAGATAAAACCGTTTGCATCCAAGGTACCCAATGAAATTAGATTTTTAGAAACCTCTGGTACATGTCTAACATCACATAACGTTCTAACCACACCATCAAACATTTTAATTCTTATAGTTCCTATGCCAGCAATTTTACATGTAGCACCATTACCCATAGTAACTATACGATTAATTAACGACTGTAGGTATCGAACCAATCACGATTCGCCGTCACATGAAAAGAACATGCGAATCGAATCCGGCAATGCGTGGGTGCTCTACGGTGATGAAGTCGTGAGCATATCACCATCCACATCATCAGAGCAATCTTCAACCACATTAGCGACTTTGAAGAACTTGCTTTATCTTTCCCCTTCTCCGGACAATCCGCCTCTTGTGCCCCTTCTTCCCACACTTGAAACAATTCCCCTTATACTTCTTCCTTGATCGCGACGAGAATTATGCCTTTGCGAATTATCCCGGATGGGTTCTCCACGTTCCTGATTCTCCTTCACAAATAACCCTTCACCGAGTTCATCAACGGACTTCTTCCGTTTATGAAAAGCTAAAAGAGCTTCTGTGACCGGTTGCAATTCCAAAGTATCCTTCCCCCACGTCAACGTTGTAATAAGGTTTTCGTATGTTGAAGAAGTAGGAAACGAGTTCAACAACATCAACGCCTTGTCCTCCTCCTCGAATGTCACCTCCACCCTAACCAAATCGTTGAGTATTTGATTAAACGTGTGGATGTGAGAATCGAAGTCTGAACCCTCCGCCATCTTAAGCCCATACAGCTTTTGCTTAAGATGCAACTTGTTCAACAAGGATTTTGACATATATCTAGCCTCCAAGATCTCCCAAACCTTCGTTGGTGATTCTTCATCAATCACATGATACACCACCTCATCCGCAAGGCACTGCCGTATCGAAGACACAGCCCGTTCTTGCAGCTCCTTCCATGGTCCTTCTTCTATATCTGCGGGTTTAGTTTTGTTCCGAAGAACCTTCCCTAAACCAGCTTGAACCAGATGATCCTTCACCCGTCTTTGCCACAACGCAAAGTTTCCATGCCCATCAAACTTTTGAACATCGGACAGCACCGTGATAGCATTAACTCCAGCCATCGCTAACCTGGCTCTGATACCAGTTGTTGTGCAACGCAGCGGAAGCAATTGACAAAACAACACACAAAAGTAGTTGGGAATCGAAAGAGAGAGAGATTGGGGTCAACAGACTGTCGAAATTTTATCAGAGGCTTACACTTTAAAACGTTCTAGGTATACAACTATTTATACAACAAAATAGAAAACCCTAAAACCGCCGCTATACGGTCGCACTATGCGGCCGCATGCGATTCAAAAGATTTCCATGCGGACACACTACGCGGCCGCATGGTTTCCAGAATACCTGCGCGGACGCCTTATGCGGCCGCATACATTCCAATGTGCCACGCGGTCGCCGGCCTCTTGCCAGGGCATCGAGCCATCACATCCAACACTAACTAATGTTCAGTGACAATTGGCAAGAATAACATTTTGAAATATGTGGTGGCCGCATTAAAAATTAATGAAAAATTTGATGACCCAAATATGAGTTTTGCCTAAAATTAAAATCCAAGCATAAAAATCAACCATATACGCGCAAAGACAAACTAGAAAACTATAATGAACATGGATGATGGCCTAACTTTTTCCATGACTTGTGGAAGAAATTTCTTTTCACATGATTGTGACTTTTGCGCTTGCAATTCAGTCCGCTCGTGACCCATTCTCATTTCCTTTGAAAAGGTTGAGACAAGTTAAGGAATTCTAAGGCTATAAACTACTCCTTCCGTTCTAACAAAAGCATTCATTATTGACTTTTTTGGATCAACTTAGAGTCTGTTTGATCGGGCATTTTAGCTAAAATGTAGAAATAAAACGCAGCTTATTTGCAAAAATTGTGTTTCAATGCTGCGGTTTAAAAAACAGCATTTTCACAACGCAACTGCGTTTTAAAACGTTAGAATTTCTAGTTTTTTTTACCAAAACGCAGGTTTTAAAACGCTGTTACGAAAAAAAACTGCTTATTGAAGTGATATACCAAACACATTTATAAGAAAATACTCCGTTCTTAACACTACGTTTTCTAAAACACTACATTTTTAAAACACTGTATTTTGTAGATGCTGCACCAAACGGGCTCTTAATTAAAGTTTGATCGATAATTTATACTCTCTCCGTTTCAAGTAAATAATTCACTATACTATTTTGGAATGTTTCACTCAAAGAGTCCACTTCAAAAATTATTTCTACAATCTCTATAACATTTCAACTTTACCCTTTACATTTGATATTAACATATTATCTATGCTCAAGTATTTTTGTAATTATGACCAACTCTAATGCTAGTTATATAATCCTTAATTATTAGACTTTTCAAAGATAGACTCTTTGAGTGGAACAGAGGGAGTATAAATAGTGATGGATCCAGAAAAATATTTTAGTGAGATCACAAAATTTTAACTATTGCATAAAAAACTTAAAAATCACAATTTACTACTGGTCTCTACCTTATTATTGCTGCTATGAGTGGAGTCCCTTTCAAAAATATCACCATTTTGTAAGGTTTTTTTTTTTTTTTTGAGTGGGTCCTGTCCCCCCCCACCTCATAAGGTGAATTTGCCGGTGAGTATAAATTTATTTATTTTTTCAATGTTATAAAAGTTGTAATTCATAATATTCTTACTTTAATTTTAAGTAAATGTAATTTTATTTTTGAAAACATAATTAAAATATATTAAATTTTTATAATGATACTGCTTTCATTGCACCTAAGAAGTTCACGCTTAAAAAAGTCTAGTAAGTTAGCATTATATTATTGGTACCATTGGAGTTAGTTATTGTTGTAATTGATATAGATTTACTTGTATCCATAACCTAAGTCTAAGTCAAGGTGACTAATGGGCTTGCGTGTCTGTTAGAGTGGCAACTTGTACTTAGACATAGCTTGAATAGCCTAGGGTTGCTTATTGTAAGTTGTCTTGAAGAAGATAGCCTGTAGAACATCGGCCGTCCTCTGCACATCAGCCAAAGTGAGCATCAGCAGAGTTCCTCAGGATATCGGACGAGTTCATCTCAGCCAAGCCTCATCAGCCAAGTTGAAGAATGTCCGATATAGAACTGCCGAAGACATGTCCTGAGACATCAACAAAGTCTTTCATTGACTTTGATGCAACGTTAACCTGTAAAACGCATGCATTCAATGAAGCTTTCCATTCTAGGCATTCGTCTCAGAAAAGGACATTACGCCGCAACGATCTACCTATTTTTGGCAAAGTGACGAAGACGGTGTATTTTGCGAAGCGCCTATCAGAGCTCAACAACAACATTAGAGCATTGAATGCTCTTAAATTCAAATTGAGCAACTCATGAAGATCTCCAACGGCTCCAAGACTTCCCCTGCATATAAAAGGAGACTTCATTGAAGCATTTAACACCTTCAACAACTACAACTCTGAATTCATCTTCTTCTTCTTCAAGTGCATTAAAGCTTAAACGTCCTATCTGTAAATCCTTCTTTGAAGAGCTTCACACTAAGACGATCAGTCCATAAAAGCTCTTCATTGATTGTAACACCTAGCATTCATAGCTCACGAGAATTATATCTTATAGATATTAATTCTCCCACAAACACTGGTCAACTAATTTTTCTGTACACAATCCATTAGAGATTTATTTTGTAAAGATTCTAGTGGAGAACTTAGTACACATTTTTCAAATCCAAAGTTGACCACTTTGGTTGTGGACGTAGCACTTATTTATAAGTGTGAACCATATTAAATACCTTGTCTATTTCTGTGTGATTGTGAATTGCTTTTGTTGATTAATTTCCAGAATTCCATACTTTTGAGAACTACTGATCTTGTCCTGTGAAGATCAGCCATTCTCAACTTGTCCTATACTTCACTATTATTCTGCCTGTAAAACTTTCTAACTTAAGTGAAGTAGATTTTTGAATCAATTTCAAAAATTGGACATAGGCTATTCAACCCCCCCTTCTAGCCTATATTGAGCACCCTGAGACCTAACAATTGGTATCAGAGCCTAACTCTTTGAAAACTAGTTTTTCCGAGATTAAACTCTTGAGAGATTAAAGATCAAATGGCTGCTCATCAAATGTTGGAAACTTCAAATGTGAACCATTGTCCTATACTGGATGAAGTTCACTTTGATATCTGGAAAGATAAAGTTAAAAGACACATGAACTCTATTGACAAACGTTTGTAGAAATGTGTTACAGATGGACCTAGAATTCCCATGAAGCCAAATACCCTGGCTACACTGGATCCAACGGCTGACCCTGAAGTCCCAAAGCCTGAAGAAGAGTGGGATGAAGAAGACAGAAAGAATGACGCTCTGGATGGAAAGGCCATCAACATCATCACCAGCTGTGTTGATATCAGCACATATCAGCAGATCATCAACTTGGACACAGCTAAGGAAATGTGGGGAGCTATACTAGAATACCTTGAAGGTGATGGTGAAACCAAGAATAACAAGCTATACACTTGCATCCAGAAGTTTGACTCATTCAAGAAAGATCCTAAAGAGTCTCTACGAAGCTCATATGACAGATTCTATGAGGTAGTCAACTCTTGCTATTCTTTAGGAAAGAAATATGAAAAGAAAGAAATAAACATGAGATTTCTTAATGCACTAGGCAGTCTATGGCATGTAAAGATCACTGCCATGAAAGAGTCAAAAGACTTGAATAAATTGACTCTTAGAAACCTTTATGCAAGTCTTTCAGTCTATGAGCTTGAAATCCAACAAGCTCAAGAAATGGAAAAGAGTTTCAAAAATTTATCCTTACCATATGTTGAACCTTCTTGTTCCACACGATGAAACCCTATCTACATCAGTGATGGTGATGACATTCTTTCGGCGAAGCTTTTGCAATGTTTGTTAAGAAGTATCAACGTTTCAAAAGGTTTAACAAGTCATCTCATAGGCGATCTCCTCACAAAGCGCCATTCCTCAAAGAACATTTGCTCATCCAAAAGTTCGCTCCTTATAAAGCTGCAGACTATCAAAAGGAAAATGAGCTTGTCTGTTTTAAGCGTAGGAAACCAGGTCATTTTGCTTCAAAATGTCCAAAGCCAAAATATGAATTCTACAAAAACGTCCGAGTCTAAATTTCAAAAACAAAAGGGATGGTGGTGAGGACATAGATGAAAGCAACATGCCCACTTGGTGTGACACGAGATCGATGAGGATGATTCTGTGACTTTCTTTGAAGAAGCAAATATATGTCTTATGGCCAGGAATCACCCCATGACTCGGTAAGGTCACTACCTTTCCAACAGATGATAGTGATGATGATGAGCTTAATGAACCATCAAAGGGAGAGCTCATTAAAGCCAACAAAGACATCTTTGGAAGAATTTTCAAAATTCAAAGTGCCTATGTGAAACTAGCCAAAAAGCATGAAGTGGTTGTCTCGAGAAATCTACCTTGATGCCGAGATCAAAGATCTCAATAGACAACAAGTGAAAGTATCAAAATTCAAAAGAGAACAAAGCTTTAAGCGAAAAAGTGGAATTCCTACTTGAACACATAAAGAAAATCAATTCGAGAAAGATGACCTTCAAAAGGTTGTCAACACTTGGAATAATTCAAAGGAAACTTTGATACCATTCTTTCAAACCGAAAACTCTTGACGACAAAGCGGTATCGGTTTCCAAAGTGAATTCAATGTAGGAAGTTCATCGGTTCTCAAGAAAATGAGACAAGAAGTAATTCTTTGAAGAAATGGTGAAGAAGCTTCCTATAATCAGCAATCTCCTAAAAAGCAAGGACTTGGTTTTAACAAAGTTCCCTTTGTTTATCCAAAAAATACAAAAGACAAGTCCAAGGGTAAGCAATCTGCCAACAATGACACTGCTAATAGGGAGCCTGAGCAATAGAAACCTGCCATCAGTCACCCTAAGAAAATAGGGATGACTGGTAGCAAGTCAAAGAATTCTCAACTCAAACCTATTAAATTTGTCAAAGGAAAGATTGCTTATCACAACTCTGCTGATAAAAAGCTCAAAGGAGTTTTGTCTGAAAATGTGAAATCTTTTGATAAAAGGTCTACCTATGGTAAACCTAATATCACTAAGAAATGACATTATCAGCCTAAGTCCTATAAGCCTGTTATCAGTACAAAGGTCATCTCCAAAACTGTTGATAATAAGAAGTCTTCAAAGGAAACCATTACACATGTTCAAGGTTTTCATAAATGCTCTTTCTGTAAAGGCCATGGTCATGAAATTCATGAATGCCTTCTGAGATTCATACCCAAATCTAGAGGATTCACACCTCCAAAGGTTAAACAGGTATGGATCCCAAAAGGTTGCTAACCTTAAGGACCCAAAAGTAAAAGGGGACCATATTCTTAAATGATTATATTTCAGGAATGCTTCATGGCTGTTAGTGAAGAAGAGAAAGACTTATGGTATCTAGATAGTGGCTGCTCAAAGCACATGACTGGTGATCCAAATCTTCTCTCAAATATTGTTGAAGCTAAAGGTCCCTCAGTAATTTTTTGTGACAACTCAAAAGGGAAGACGATTGGCTATGGAAGCATAATTAGAGGAAACCTTTCCATCAGTAAAGTTTCTCTAGTTGAAGGATTGAAGCATAATCTTTTGAGCATATCACAATTCTGTGACAAAGGATTAGTCTGTCAATTCACTTCAAGTCTTTGTCTCATCAAGGACAATGAGACATGTTCAACAATCTGACGGGCTTCGAAAAGGAAATGTATATGTTGTTGACCTAAATGCAGTTGGAAGAAAATCAAATCTATGCTTGGTTGCAAGGTCATCAAATGATAACAGCTGGTTGTGGCACAAAAGGCTTAGTCATCTCAACTTCAAATACTTGGAGAAGCTATCAAAGGACAACCTAGTTGTTGGTTTGCCTAAAATATCGGCTGAACCACACAGTCTTTGTAAAGCATGTCAACTAGGCAAACTACACAAATCTTCATTCAAAAGCAAGCCTTGCCTATCAACATCCAGACCTCTGCAGCTCCTGCATATGGATTTATTTGGACCAGCTACTACTACAAGTCTTGGTGGCAGCAAGTACACACTTGTAGTAGTTGATGACTACTCAAGATTCACTTGGGTTGAGATGATGTCCTCCAAAGATGAAGCATATGACATCATAACAGAACTCTTCAGAAGACTACAAACTCAGAAACTGGATGACATTGCTGATGTCAGATCAGACAATGGGACAGAGTTCAAGAACAATGGTGTAGCCAAATATTGTGATGACCATGGAATTGGTCACAATTTCTCTGTAGTTGGTACACCTCAACGAGAATGGAGTTCTTTGAAAGAAAGAACGAACTCTTATTGAAGGGAAAGACTATGATTCTTTGAAGCCAAGCGCCTATGTATTTAAATTTGAAACACATGCTTGCTTCACTCAAAACAGTCCATTATCAACAAATTTCACAACAAAACTCCATATGAAATATGGAGAGGCAGAGCTCCCAACATTGGATTCTTCAAAATATTTGGATGTAAATGCTATGTTCTTTACAATGGAAAAGAACATAGAGGTAAATTTGAATCCAAAAGTGATGAAGGGATTTTTCTGGGATACGCCAAATTTTCAAAAGCTTATAGAGTTTATAATAAAACTTCACTTAGAGTTGTTGAATCTGTTCATGTCTCTTTTGATGAATTTGATTTTATTGGGCCACATTTGGCTCCTAAGGTGTCTAATGATTCTGATGAGTATGAGACAGGTACAGAACAGCCAAGCTCCAACTTTGCTGATCCCACATCTTCACAAGTTCCTCCAAGAATCAACTTGATAGAATCTTCAAGGAATGACAATGAACCAGCAAATGAGAGCTCAGAAAATCCAGAATCCACTTTCCCTTCCACACCAGAAGTTCTACAACCTACATTGGAATTAACCTATCCTTCAGAAAACCAAGCTTCAGACACTTCCACTTCTCAAGAACCCAACTCTGCCGATACAATAAGACAAGTTCAAACTACAGATGTTCGAGAAGTTAAAGATCATCCTATCACTCAAATCATTGGTGATCTTAATGCTGGTGTTCAAACTAGACAAGCTTCAAGGAATGAATGCATGTATTCTACAGCATTTATATCTCATATTGAACCCAAGAAGATAGATGAAGCACTGGAAGATCCAAGCTGGGTGGAAGCTATGCAAGAAGAATTAAACCAATTTGACAGATATCAAGTTTGGTCACTTGTCCCTAGACCTAAAAGACAAGCTGTTATTGGTACAAAGTGGGTTTTCAGACAGGAGGAGGGAATCGACTATGATGAGACATTTGCTCCTGTTGCAAGACTAGAAGCCATCAGATTATTCTTGGCCTATGCATCCTACAAAGACTTCAAAGTATATCAAATGGATGTTAAGAGTGCCTTTCTAAATGGTGAATTACAAGAAGAAGTCTATGTAGAACAACCACCTGGTTTCATCGACAGTTCAAGAAGAGAAGATGTCTACAAGCTAAGGAAAGCACTTTATGGACTCAAGCAAGCTCCAAGAGCCTGGTATGAGACCCTTTCAAAGTTCTTGATATCTCAAGGCTTTGTAAGAGGTCAAATTGACACTACTCTTTTTATTATGAAACATAAAGGTCATTCCTTACTTGTTCAAATTTATGTTGATGATATTATTTTTGGATCTACTAATGAAAACCTTTGCAAAAGATTTGAAAAGCTTATGCAGAGTAAATTTGAAATGAGCATGATGGGAGAACTCAACTTCTTCCTAGGTCTTCAAATTCAACAAAGCTCTACCGGTATCTTCATCAATCAAGCCAAATATGCAAAGGATGTTATCAAGAAATTTGGACTTGAAAATGCAAACGACTTCGATACACCTATGGCCACTGCGCCATCTTGACAAAGATGAAAAGGGCAAGAAAGTGGACATGACTCTATATAGAGGCATGATTGGCTCACTTTTATACTTAGCGCTAGTAGGCGACATTATGTTTCTTTGTTTGTGTTTGTGCTAGATTTCAAGCGATCCAAAGGAGTCTCACTTACAAGAAGTCAAAAGAATCATCAGATATTTAATAGATACTTCCAACTTGGGTATCTGGTATCCAAGGAATTCATCCTTTAATCTTATAGGCTATTCTGATGCTGATTTTGCTGCATGTAAGGTTGATAGGAAAAGCACAAGTGGGACATGTCAATTCTTAGGAAATCGACTTATCTCATGGGCCGACAAAAGCAAACATCTGTTTCAACTTCAACAAGCGGCGGAATATATAGCTGCTGGTAGCTGCTGCTCACAATTGCTGTGGATTAAACAGCAACTGGTGGACTATGAGATCAAGACTGCTGATTGCCCTATAATGTGTGATAATACATCAGCCATCTCTATTTCTCAAAATCCTGTCATGCACTCCAAGACAAAGCACATTGATGTGAGATATCACTTCTTAAAAGACCATGTTGAAAAAGGTAACATCAACATGCAATATGTGCCTACAGACCATCAGGTAGCTGACATCTTCACCAAACCACTTGATTCAACCAGGTTTGCCTATCTAAGAGGAGAGCTTGGTATGCTTGACCTCAATCCTTAGTCTTTCTTACAAAGTCTTTAAAGCTATTTCATATACTGCCTTTATAGAAATGCTTATGTGATCAGCTAAGTGCAACTCTGCCGAGAATATAGACAACATTGAGTAAGTACTTCTCTCTCCATATCGGCAGTCCTCAATAAAATAGGTCAAATACGTACGGTCACCTATCAGGTCATTAAATGCGGATTTCAAAAATCATTAAAAGTCATTTATTAACCCTGTCAGAAGTACAAAAGGCGAATTCGCACAGTGGCTTTTCACATTTTCAAAAACCGCCATTTGCATTTCAAAAACCTCCGAATCTTCAAGTCTCCAATCTTGCTAAAAGCTTCTGAAATCCCTAAAATCTTCAAGACTTCAATTTACACTCTTCAATGGTGAGTATACCTACCTCCTTTCGATTCGTTTAAATCCAGTTTTAGGGCACTTCTTGACCTAATAAGGATTATTTTGAGTTGTCCGCCATTGATGAACTTCGAGTTCTTGAGAATGTTGCTTGAAACTTGTTTATTTGGTATTGAATGTGTTTTAGAACTATCTATGATAACATGTTTTCATTCTATACCATTCTATTTGTTTAAAATTGACCAAATCTGTTGCTGTTCAAAAACCAGAAGATGAACTGCTCTTGTCTCATTTCATAACTTAGCTATATTTTGGGTCTTAGATCTGAACAGTGCATGTTTCTGTTAATATCTGCTATTTCCTGTATATCAGCTATTCTTAACTCTGCCGACTATGTGTAGGCAAAGACTCAAGCTTCCAAAACTGCTGGTACTTCTTCATCGGCTGACACTAAATCAGCCAAGTCATCCAGGGCTGCTGAAGCCACCAAGATCCCACTGAAAATTCTTCCAAGGTCCAGCTATCACCCTGGAATGACCATTGACAAAGACTCAATCTTTAAGTCTTCCTCTGGAGCTGCACTTCTTAAGGACTTAGAAGAGTGTGGTCTTCTACCATTCTTCCAACTGAATGACACACACTACAGCAACCTCTTGGCTGAAGAATTCTACACAAGAATGGTCCTCCCTCCTGCTGCTACTTCAGCCAACGACAAAGTAAATATGAGCTATTTGAAAGGCTACATCCGAGGGTACTTCATCAAGTTGACCTACAAGGAAGTAGGCAACATCCTCGGACTGCCTATTGAAGGAAAGCTGGAGCTGACTGATGAAGAATCAGCTCAAGCTTGGGAAATGATGAGGGCTCGCTCAACACTGAACGCTACTCAGAGATGTCCAGGAATCTATTTCCTGAAGGCCCTTATCATATCAGCCATCTCCTGGACAAGAGCATCCTATTTAAGAACGGCTCAAGGGACATCTTCACTTCCCAGCAGCTGATGTGGACCAAGGCCGTGATCCTGCGAAAGCAGCTGAACTGGGTAAAGATTGTCTTCTCCATGTTGTTTCAGAGTGTGGCTGAAGTTTAGGCCCATCCAACCATGAAGAGGCCCTTTGTCAGGGTGATAAATGTCCTCCTCAGGAGATTCGAGGAGATTGATGAACTGGTATCTGGTGATGATCTTATCAAGGTGTCCAACACCTACGTCTTCACAGTCAACAACATCACCAGATATCGTGAAGACATGGCAAAGAGGACTACTGCTGCTACTTCAACTGCTGGTCCCTCTACCCAAGACAAGAAGGGTAAGAGGAAGGTGACCTACACCTCTACCGGGCTTCCTGCTCAGGAGGAGCCCACACCACTTGGTGCTAAGTTTCCTGAAAACTTTGATCTCAGCCGACTGGACCATGACCCATATGAACCAGAAGAAACCTCCCCCAAGAAACAAAAACACTCACCTCTCCCAACACTAAAACTCAAATCATCAAGGAAGCCTGCCCGCACCAAACAGGCTGTTGAAAAGGACACCTCCACCTTCAAACCAGCAGACCTTACCAAACCCCCTCAACCGTCCACTCTCCCTCCTAAATCCACCTCCAAATCTGACAAACCCAAAACTAAACAAACCCTTCTGCCAACTGATGAATCTTTTGGTCTACCTACAGTCTCATCTACAACTCCTTCCGCACCAGCCGTTCCCACACCAGCCATTCCCACTTCTGACTCTCCCCAACCTGCTCTTACCTCCTCACCTCCACCCAGATCAAGGCACGGCAGACGCCTCAAGAGGAGTGCCAAAAAGGTTAAGTTTGCTGGTGCTGCTGATCAAACATCTTCACCACCATCTTCCCCAACTCTGCCTACAACCTCTGCTCACTCCCCTACATCTTCACCCACTCATTCTGCTCCCATACAAGAACCCTCTCTCACACCTGAATCCACCCCTCTCAAACATTCTAAACGAACTCTCTCTTCTCCTTCTGATCCTCCTACTCCCAAACGCACTAAAATAAACCCCTACAACCACCTTCATCCTGAGGTGCGAGGCTGCTTGTTCTTCAGGACAAGTCCCAAGCCTAACCTGGCGTCGACCCCTTCCTCTCTACTCTGGATTACCCCAAACGACTACCCTGCCAGCCTATGTCTGCAGGCGACATCATCTTTAAATGGGGTGCCTTCTATGACCCTTTACCGCCTTCCTGGTCTCAACTGTTCTTCTCGCACAATTCTGCAGTCCAAGATCTTATGATCTTCAACCAATGGACTACTATTCACAAGGACCTAGGCCTTCCTCTTCCTACCAAATCAGACATCTCCCCTTTTTTGTCTCTTCCACGACCCCCAGTCTTCACCCTCATCAGCCATCCCTCCGTCCTCTTACAGCCTGTGGTCTACAACTTCTTTGATGTAGTCACCACCCACTTAGGCTTTAACCCCCTATTTCCTGTTCTCCTCCGTTCCCCTCACCCATTCACCTACCCCACTCCTCCCTTTTTCATTCACCCACTTTCCTATGACATATACATAGAAAAGTTATTCCCTGTTCCTTGCATCTGGCCCAGCCAACCTCCATCCTCCATCAGTCATCCTTCCTTGCCCTCCACCAGCCAATCTCAAGCCTCCACCAGCCAACCTCGCATCTTCATTAGCCAACCTCAAACCTTCCCCAGCCAAACTTCACCCTTCACCAGCCAACCTCCAACCTCCGCCAGCCCACCTCCAACCTCCACCAGCCCACCTCAAACCTCCACCAGCCCACCCTCCTCTCCAGCCAGCCAGCCTTCCCAACCTGAATACTACCGTGCCTCCTATGTCGAGGATTTTTTAAAAAATTTTGAAACCATATCGGCTGATCTCACCAAGGCCTTACATCAACTGTCTGCCGATCAATCTCACATCACCCATGTCACTGCCGACTGCATGACTTAGGTTATAGGCATTGCCAGGGGTGCCCAGGCTGCCGCCGAAGCATGCCAGCAGGCCATTGCTGCCTCGAGAGATGTTTTGACCAACCGGCTCTTAGCCACTTCCTCTGCCTCCAATGCCCTTTTCAAAGAGAATTGGGAAAATCTTTCCAAAGGAATGCTGCAGATGATTGAGCTCATCGATACTGGCTACAAGCATGTGCTTAAATCTCAACGACTTGCCAATCGCTCTGTCCACTCATCCGTGCGTCAGACGCGCAGGCTCACCAGCAAGCACTACACTTTCTTTCGCAAGGAGCTCAAAAATACTGACCATCGCCTCGGCAACATCGATAGGTCGCTTGCGTCCATGAAGGAGGAGATGAGCCGCCTACACAATAATCAGCTGACTGAACTTCATGAAAGAAATGCTCTACTCAGGCTGAAAAACAAGAATCTCTCCTCCGAATTGGAAGATACCAAGGATGAGCTAGAAGGAGTCAAGGATGAGTTAACAGAAGCCAAAGCTGAAATTGCCAGACTCAAAGCTGCTGTTAACTCAAAATGGAAAAGACAAGCTTCAACTTGACTCAGCCGGTATACTTTTGTATAAACCCCTGCCAAAACATTGTAATTAAACGACTTGTTTAATAAACAATGCCTATCCTTTTTAAAATTCCATGCTTTATAACTGTTTGTCTATTCTGTGTGTGCATGAAATTTAAACCACTGGTTTAAAGACATGTCCTATATAGTACCTTGTCTGCATGTCTTTAAATTCAGTCTTCCTACAAGTGTTCTATGCCTCAACTTATTATTTGTAAACACTTTGTAATCTTGAATACACTGACCCTTTTGTAAGTCCATTAAGGACATGCTTATTTAATATATCATTCTTACAGCATGTTATTACTAGAATCGGACATGGTCAGCTTATATTATATTCATAAGGTCGTGGACTCAAGTAAATAGGAGGAGATTGTTGTAATTGATATAGATTTGCTTGTATCCATAACCTAAGTCTAAGTCAAGGTGACTAATGGGCCTGCGTGTCTGTTAGAGTGGAAACTTGTACTTAAACATAGCTTGAATAGCCTAGGGTTGCTTATTGTAAGTTGTCTTGAAGAAGATAGCCTGTAGAACATCGGCCGTCCTCTGCACATCAGCCAAAGTGAGCATCAGCAGAGTTCCTCAGGATATCGGACGAGTTCATCTCAGCCAAGCCTCATCAGCCAAGTTGAAGAATGTCCGATATAGAACTGCCGAAGACATGTCCTGAGACATCAACAAAGTCTTTCATTGACTTCGATGCAACGTTAACCTGCAAAACGCATTCAATGAAGCTTTCCATTCTAGGCATTCGTCTCAGAAAAGGACATTCTGCCTGCAAATACAGTCTACCTATTTTTGGCAAAGTGACAGAAGACAGACTGTATTTTGCAGAACCGCCTATCAGAGCTCAACAACAACATTAGAGCATTGAATGCTCTTAAATTCAAATTGAGCAACTCATGAAGATCTCCAACGGCTCCAAGACTTCCCCTGCATATAAAAGGAGACTTCATTGAAGCATTTAACACCTTCAACAACTACAACTCTGAATTCATCTTCTTCTTCTTCAAGTGCATTAAAGCTTAAACGTCCTATCTGTAAATCCTTCTTTGAAGAGCTTCACACTAAGACGATAAGTCCATAAAAGCTCTTCATTGATTGTAACACCTAGTATTCATAGCTCACGAGAATTATATCTTATAGATATTAATTCTCCCACAAACACTGGTCAACTAACTTTTCTGTACACAATCCATTAGAGATTTATTTTGTAAAGATTCTAGTGGAGAACTTAGTACACATTTTTCAAATCCAAAGTTGACCACTTTGGTTGTGGACGTAGCACTTATTTATAAGTGTGAACCATATTAAATACCTTGTCTATTTCTGTGTGATTGTGAATTGCTTTTGTTGATCAATTTCCAGAATTCTATACTTTTGAGAACTGCTGATCTTGTCCTGTGAAGATCAGTCATTCTCAACTTGTCCTATACTTCACTATTATTCCGCCTGCAAAACTTTCTAACTTAAGTGAAGTAGATTTTTGAACCAATTTCAAAAATTGGACATAGGCTATTCAACCCCCTCCCCCTTCTAGCCTATATTGAGCACCCTGAGACCTAACAGTTATACTTACAAAATTGTTTAAGCATAACTAAGATGCTTAAAATACATACATATATATATATATATATATATATATATATATGGGGGAGTATTCAATGGTTACTTCAAAAATGTAACCATCAATGGTTACTATCATATCAACCATTGGATTGAAAATCAATGGCTAAGATGAAATGGGTAGTTGAAAAATGTAATTAATGCAAGTAGGTGAGTCAATTAATGCAAGTAGGTGAGTCATTTAATGCAATTAATCTTAGCCATTGATTTTCAATCCAATGGTTAATATGATAGTAACCATTGATGGTTATATTTTTGAAGTAACTATTGAATACTCCCCCATATATATATATATATATATATATATATATATATATGGTCAAATTAAAAGGTTATTGAGATTGTACAACAACGAAGTTAGGGTTTTATTGTAAGGGGGTCACGGTTATTAAGGGAAAGAAATTCAGTAATAATATCTAAGTTTGGCTCAAATGGAGGTTAAAATTATATAATGTACAAAAGTAAAGGGGGTCAAAACCGAGAAAGCTTTCATATACAAAAGTAAAAAGTCATGTTTTGAAAATTGTAAGGTGTAAAATGACATAATTGCATAGTTAAAGCCGGTTAGCTAGCCCCGTATAGTAAGCTGTGGCGGGTTAGCTAGCCCCATATAGTAAGCTGTGACAATCAGTATTCTAAAATCGCTAGGCGTGCGCTAGGCGCCAGAGCAGGGCCTAGCGCCTAGGGGCCTAGTCGGGGTCTAGGCGGGGCCTAGAAATCGAGACATAATTACACATTAGGTCCATTCCAAACCTGATGCAACAATAGTAAATAGCTAAATATGACCAAATAAACTAAAAATAATGATTACATTACAAGATTAAAAGTTAAAATTAAAAATTAAAATCAAATTCTCTATCATTTCAAAGTGGAGGGAAAAAGGGAATATTTTAATAACTTGAGGGGGGAGGTTGTCATTTTGAAAAGTAAATTAAAACCCTAAAACTAAAAGCTAACCGCCTGTCTCTCTTTCACAATTCACAAAGTTTTCACAGACGTCTCTCTCTCTCTCTCTCTCTCTCTCACTATGAGATAGATGACGGGATTTCGACGCCGACAACAATCTCTCGCTCTCGCTCTCTCTTTCTCTCTTAATTTCTCTCACTCTCACTCTCTCTTTCACCTCTTCATCGACATATCGCCTCATTTCCCACTGTAATCAATCCAGCCATTTCGACTATTTCCAAGCTGTGGATCTCAGTCACGTTGACTCCCCCTCCTCCGACGCCGAACTTATCTAAGCCCTAGCTATCCAGAAGATTGAGGACGTCATTCATCGCATCATCGTGCATCGCTCTGCCCTTGATTGACTCCCCTTCCTCCCAGGTTCCTCATACTGGGTCCCTCCTCGACAAAACGCGTACGACATCGCTCAAATTGGCTGGGCGTTAAGCGGCGCCTAGGCTGACTAAGCGGCAATTTTTCATAGTGGCAATTTTTTGTCCGATTTAGCCCTAGTCGCAGCATTTGGGGGGGCGCCTAGAGCCTAGTCGTGGCATTTGGGGGGGGGCCTAGTGCCTAGGCGGGCACCTAGAGCCTAGTCGCAACGTTTGGGGGGGGCCTAGCGCCTAGGCGGGCGCCTAGAATGATTTTTCGAACACTGGTGACAATTGAACGTAAAATTTTTATAGTAAAGTTTTTAACAAAGAATGTCTCAAAATAAAACATAATTTTCTTTAGGGTCATTCTCTTTGCAAAATTTTAGTAACTTTGGTTTCTGACTTTCTCTCTTTTTTGATCATAATAACTTTCTCTTTAAATTTCTTTTATTTGTTTTCTTGAATTATTACAAAATAAAAATTTTAAACCTAGAAAAATAACCTCAAAACCCTATGCCAAATGTGTTTGGTCAAGTAGTTTATTTTCCTTCAAAAAAAAATGTGTTTGGCCAAGTAATATATTTTAGATTTAAATATTTTTTTGCTCCCTTGACTTTGACTCAATTTTTTGTTTTGTCCTATCATTTCAAAACCTATTCATATGGTCCTACATCTTGCATTTTCTTGTTATATTCTCCCTCCCCCCGTTAACGTTAGAATCTCCGTGAAATATTACAGATTTGAGGTTTAATGTTAGAGCGCATTGGTGAGATTTGGGGGAAAGTTTTGAAGAGAGGAGAGAGAAAGAGAGAATATTACAGATTTTTTTTTATATAAATTTTGTTTTTAATCTTTCTTATTTAAACAAGTTAATATATATATATATATATATATACACTACAAGTCCCTCGACTATGGTCGATTTCATTAGTAGTCCCTTAACAAATTTTTTTTCAAATTTTAGTCCCTTGACTATGAAAATTAGACACGGTTGGTCCTTTTGTTGGATGTCGTTAGTATTTTTTCGTTAAGTCCGTTATGTGCCCATCACGTGCCTTTGATTAAGGGTATTTATAAAATTTTACGTGCAAAGACAGTCGAATCCAAAGACTTTGCAGCACCGGTGAAGTCCCCGCCGGAATCGATCTTTCCACCGACGTTCAATCCAAAGACATCGATCCTTATCTCCCCGGAAATTGATCTCTCTATTAGGCTTTACATCCCCAAAACCAACATCTCAACCCACTTTCATATGTGTATACAAAGACGGTCGAATCCAAAGGCACAGAATCAGGAACAAAGTGACAGACCAGCAACTTTGACCATATTCATTTGTTGAAGAGGCTGGAACCAAGAGACAGAAACAAAGCAAATTAGGTGCAAGAGACAGACCAACAACTTTTATGCCTTTGTATAGAGTGAGTTCATGAGATCAATCCAGGCTCATGGAAAGAGGGTCGGGCTCAAACCCTTGAGATTAGCGTAAAGGGTGGGGCAAGAGATGCAAGCAACCGAGGGGGAATCATCAATGGAGGTGCACATATCGTGAACTTCACTGGCAACGGTTTCGGCAGTTTCGCGGTTGTACCAAAATTGGCTTAGATTCCAGTTCTCCGACACCAATACCACCTCTTCCTCCTCCCCAGTCGTACCGCCTTCATCGGTGGCGGCGAGAAGCGAGCGGTCCTGTTCGCTGAGGAATTGCTTGAGAGCTTAAAGGGCTTGAGAACTGAGTGTCGGAGGGTCATCGTCGTAGTCGTTTTCATGGGGGTCTGAGATGTTGTGTGGGCGGGGGTGGGGGGAGAGAGAGAAAATAATATATTATTTTAAGTATTAAAAAATATCTTTGCACGTGAAATTCCATTAATACCCTTAACCAAAGGCACGTGATGGGCACATGACGGACTTAACGAAAAAATACTAACGACATCCAACAAAAGGACCAACCGTGTCTAATTTTCATAGTCAAGGGACTAAAATTTAAAAAAAAATCTTAAGGAACTACTGGTGGAATCGGTAATAATCGAGGGACTTGTAGTGTCATTAACCCTAAAGATAATAGTTAAGGGTATTTTCGTTAATTTTTATGCCCTTAAACATTCACTGTTACTATAAAGATACTTTTGTTATTTTTGAAAAAATTAGACGGAGATTTTAACGTTAATGGGGGAAGGGGAAATCTAACAAAAAAAATGCAAGATGTAGAATTATATAAATATGTTTTAAAATAATAAAATAAAATAAAAAATTAGGTCAAAACGGAGGTACCAAAAAATTATTTAAATCTATATTTTAGTACTTCTGGACTTTCTTTTTGGAGTGAATCCTGGCTGCTAGGGTAAGGTAAGTGGCCTCAGCATTAAAGATGGGCCTACGCATTGATGATGACACGGCGTCTGCCATGCCCACAGGACACAGAGCTGAACAAACGGCCGTAACTACATCACGGGTCGCAGCCAGGGAGGTCGTTGCAGGAAGGCATAAGCATTAATGTTAGGTAGTAATCATTATATATGTATATTAATCCTACCCAAATAATCTACTTTTGATTTTTTTTTAATTTAATTAAAATTTAACTGATAATTTATTTAAATTTATTTATTTTTACAAAGTTAAAAAAATTATAATTTATTGATTATTAATGTAGTTTTAATTAATGCAATTTTATTTACTAAAACATTAATAATTATGTACAAATTTTATTTGATTTAGACATATATTAAATTTTTAAAAAAATAATTGACTCTTTATTTGAAACGGAGGAAGTGAGTAAAAAAAAAAAAAAACAAAAAATATGGGTTAGGTAGGCAAAATAGTCTACTAGTATTTTTTTTTCCAAAAATATCAAAATTAAAAACAAAAATGTCGTAAATCATACCTTATTTGTGCAAAATCTTCGGAGAGCTGGAGAGTAGAGATAGAAAGCTAAATTTTAGAGAGTAGTCAGATAATAAAAGTAAAGGTTTAAAGTTGAAATTTTTTTATGATTAATATATAATTTGGTCCCTAAACTTTTCCAATTCTCTTAATTTAGTCAAAGATGTTTCAATTTTCCTACCTTGGGCCTTAAACTCATCTTTTGCTGCCTTATTAGTCCCTCGTGCCGTTAAGTCAAACGTACTCATAAAATAAAAACGAAATTGCCTTCCACTTAGTCAGATGAAGATCCACGTGGCTGGTATGTTGCTGAGATAGAAAATCTAGGTTTATAGAGTTAATATAAAATGGGAGAGAGAAATTAAAAGTCAAAATCTTCCCCAAATTTAATTTCTTGAAACAGAACTCTCTTTTTTCCCCAAATCTTTCCGACGACACGGATCGCCTGCGCTCTCCCCCATATAACACAGTCTAGTCCTTCAATTCCTCGGTGAACAACAAGATCTTGGTCCATGTTCCGGATACGACCTTTGATTGGAGGTCCTCGAGAGGTATGTCGCCGTAATTGGCCACGAGGGGTCGGGTGCGTCGATTGAAACTCCGGGACTCCGGCCGGTTGCAACGTCGGCGGCCTCTTGACGGCGACGGAGCTTCACGACCTTAGCTTCTTCATTCTTCGAAGCTTTTTTGCTCTATTCTTCTGGTAGTTGTTGTGACGGCTCTTACGACGCCATTGGAGGGGTGTGATTTTATTAGAGAAAGTTTTAGGGTTTATGAAAAGATTGGGGATTTGAATCTATCATTAATTTGACTTAGAGAAGTGATGGGCATCTCATCTTAATATCGATTAAATTTGCATGATTTTTGCATCACATTTACATACACACACACACACACATACATTCAAGAAACCTCTATTTTGTGTAGAGTAAGAGTCAGCTCCTGGGTTTACGGAGGCAGTTTCACTCAAGTTTTACGTCTTCAGAACTGGAGGATGACTTTATTTGAGGAGAAATCTTTGACTTTTTTTTTTTTAAAAAATGGTTTGTGATTTTATTGAATGTTGCTGATGCGTTTGGTTTGAGATCGCAGCGACAGAATCGATCCCACAGAACTAAGAGATGCACTCTTGAGCCTTGGGTTCTTTGTGTTGCCGATGCTTTTGGATTTGTTGGTCTCGAAGTTTGATAAAACTGGTGGGAGAGGAAAAGGACAAGAAACTTACTTGAGTTTGATTATCACTGTGTGTTTGTGTGAGAGAGAGAAAGAAGAGAGAATTTCTTTTTTAATTGAGAGTAACAGAGAGAATGAAGAATGTAAAAGGTAAGAGAGAATAAAATAGAGGGAAAAGTTTTTTCCATTCCCGCTAGAATATGTAGTCCACTAGGCATTCCATTCAGCCTGAAATAAGGGTAAATTTGTCTTTTTAAATTTTGTTTAACAATTTCGTTTGACTTAACCACATGACTGAGGGACTAATAAAGCAAAAGTTGAGTTCAAGGACCAAGATAGGAAAGCTAAAATATCTTTGACCAAATTAAGAGAATTAGAAAAATTCAGGGACCAAATTATATATTAATCCTTTGTTTGGTTTTTCAAAACATTCCTAGTTTGAAAGTCTAAAATTTAATCGCCAAAGTACGATCATGTACTGAAAGTACGGAACTCTCCCATAAAGGTTTATTTATTTATTATTTTTTTCTTTTGCGTAAACAAGGATTCGAATGAAAATAGTTTGTTTAATCGAGCACAAACCTTTCCATAAAGTCAAAATTTCTCTCCTACTGCCTTTGTTGTTATTGTCTATAGTTGTTACTCTGTCCATCCTTAAATTATTATTATTTTTTTATTTATCTCAAAATAATTAATTGATTTAAAAGTTTTTATTTTAGAATACTATTTTTACTATTTTAACATTATAGGCCAAAATATAAATTATCCCCGAGGTTTCCGTCAAATCCCAAAGTGACCCCCATATAAGGAATGCCCTAGAAACCCGTCGAACTTTAAAATTATCCCACATAACCCCCTCGCGTGACGGCCGTTACTAATTTGACGTTAAATAGCACGTGTCGACGCACGTGAGGGGCATTTTCGACCTTTCCGGGCCGGGAGTAAAACGGAGGGATTATATACGGTGGCAATCTCATTTTTCAACAAACTCCTTCCATTTCCGCGGACATCGAACAAATTGGGAAGAAATCGGTGAAGAAAATCATCTCTCTCCCATGGCGGAATGCTTCTGTGGTCAAAACAGTGTACTCAAGACATCATGGACTGGTGCAAATCCTGGGCGAAGGTTTTTGGTTGCCCAAACTATTCTCAAGTAAGTGAAGGGTTCAAAATTTAAATTTTTCTTTGAATGAAAATGTGATGCCTTCTTTTAGGTTTTTGTTGATTTAGGTGTTTTTACAACTTGCGTTCATTTTTTTGAGCTATATTGATCTTTTTTGTTCAAATTTTCATGATTTACTATGGAGGTGAAGGGTGTAAGTATTTTGCTTGGCACGACCCCCAATGTGCTCTCGGTCCACTGTTATAATTCCAGGCCTTTTGGAAGCTATGAATCAGCAAAAATTTGAGCTTGCTCAACAGAAAATGAAGAGTGCCAAAGAAAGAAAATTGTTCATTACTCTATTGCTCACTCATTGGGCTCTTATTCTGCTGTTGGTGTTGCTTCTTGTTGTGGTTTGAAGGAGGGAATTGAACTGTTTCTCTTTTGCCTTTGAGTAATAGGAGTGATGTAGGTTTTGGTTTGGGTTTGTGAAATAGGAGTGATGTAGGTTCTCCTCTGTTTAGGTGTTCTCCTCGATGCGAGGTCGATGTAGTTTAAGTTTATTGGGGAAATGTGTATGCAACATTAACTATACCTTTTGATCATGTAAAATACCCTTAAGATGAATATGATCTTTTGTTTGGCAATGTTATCTGTTTTGCTATGTTTTGCTATGTTTTTCTCTGTTTTGCTCTGTTTTGTTCTGGTTGTTGCAAGTGAAGATTATTTGTCAACTTGGTGAAATAGACAGAAAAGCATTGTTGTGCTTTGAGGACCGACAAGGTCTTGATATTGTACCTAGTATTGCACAACAAATTGAGAAATGCACATTGGACCATTGAACAAAGCGAGTAATCGAGAAAATACTTGTACCATTGCATTACAAAATACTACCACCATTGCAATACAAATTCACAATGTACCATTACATTACAAGTTCACAAACATCCTTGTAATAATCACATTACATAACACTTGGACCATTAATTCAGTAATCACAAAATACTTGTACCATTGTCAACAACAAAATCATCCATCCGCTACAAATCTCATCAAACAAAGGCGTGCAAAAGTAATGTTATCTTCCATGCGTGCAAAAGTAATGTTATATTCACCACATCTTCAACATACAAAAAGAACTCCACCGGTTTGATCAACCTTCTTATGACCTTCTTCATGACCTTGCTTATGATCCTGTTTATCACCACTTTGATCACCGTATTCAAACCGCCAATAGTAATACATCTTTTCCCCTCCATATCAACCCCCGTTGTGGTCTCGCATATGGAATGAAAACAGATTAATAATTGTTGTTTGAAAAATAAGGAAATGACCATTGTACTCAATAGTACTTACGGTTTGTCTCATTGGAGAGTCTTGAGACAGAGACATTGTTGGTTGAGGTTGAGTATCATTGGAAATTGTCTGGTCATCCCGGGCTATTTTCTTCCAACAACTCTCTATTCCATAACAATGAGCCCTTTTTCTTGGTAGTTTTCCTTTTAACCTGCAAGAATGTTAAAGATGTAGGTGTTAATGAAATGAAAATAATTGTCTATAACAAAATCAAACGTACATTAACCAAGCACTTACGTTTTGCTTTCTTTCACTGTCCTCCTTCATTTGTAGTTCCGGTTGCTTGTTCGATTCGGACACATTTGTTGGTGGTGGTCTATTGGGACAAGTCCTTTTGTTATGGTATTCCTCTCCACACAACCTACACCTCACGGTGTCTGGTATTTTTAAGCTTGTGGGATTTCTCCTTACTTTCGGCTAATGTTCTTATCCTTCTCTTCTTAGGCCTCCCGGCATCTTTCTATCTTTTGGGGGAAGGCATTCAAGATTTGTTTTTGGCCACTGATCTCTACCCCTCATAGGATACACCATTTGTTCATAAGCCTTCATGTACATTTCCTTTTTATAACATTCAGACACATAATCTTCAATGTTCAACTGGTTGTGATTCAGAACAGAAATGACATGTGGGCAAGGGATTCCTGAGAGTTGCCACTTTCTACAAGAACACTGCTTACTGTTAAGATCCACATCATACATATCCCCATACATACCTCTGACTTGGTACTTGAAATTCCCGGCCAGTTGTAATGAACCCATGTGATTCCCCTTTGTACTTGTCCAATTTTATATTAATCCTTGGACAGACAGAACCTGAATACTCCTTCATCCTTTCCCTACATTTTTGTAGCCTACTCATCAAGTACATTCTAATCCACTCAAGCAAGTCTAATATAGCCTTAGACCTTGCTTTCAGAATACATGAATTGAAAGTTTCACACAAGTTGTTCAATAAAATGTCACAACAATTGTCTATTGCAAAAAAAGCCCTACTCCAATGTGCAGGAGTCTTCCCAGCCAGCCACTCATAAGCCAATGTACTTATTTGTTTCATTTTCTCCATCTCAATGTCAAATTTCTGAATGTAAGATGCCTTTGCACATGCATACAACTGTTTCTTCATTACATGACCCCTGAATTTCAATTTGAAGTTATCATGGAGATGTTTGACACAGAACCTCATTTCTGCATTTGGGACAAGGGCCTCTAGGCTTGGAACAAGACCTTTTTGTTTGTCAGATATGAATATCCAATTAAATGAATTAACACATCTAATATCAACCAATAAAAGTTCCAAAAACCAAGTCCATGAGTCTTTGTTTTCACCCTCAACCACTGCATATGCAATAGGCCACATTCCATTGTTTGCATCCACACTCACGGTGAAAGAATCATACCCTTAAGCGGCCCCTTCAAAAGCAACCATCTAAACCAATCACCTTCCTACATCCTTCCAAAAATCCAGTTTTTAAACCCCCAAGACAAATATACATTCTTTTAAAAATTGGCTTCTCATTCTCATGATCACAAACAATTTCAACAGTTGTTCCTGGATTAGATCTAATTAATTCTGCCTTGTAATCCCACAGACATCCATACTGGTCTTGAAGACTCATCTGAGCATTTTCCTTTGCAACTTTCAAGGCTCTATAAGCACTACTCCTAGACACATGAAGCTCAAGCTCCTTCCCAACAGTATTAAAAGAGTCGGTGGCGGGTAGGGTTTAGTACATATCTGTCGATATTTTTCCCCAATCCACCTAGAGTTCACACACCTACTCTTCACCACCTTACAGTTGTGGTTGTCAATATAGGTTCGAATTCTGAATGCATTTCCCTCACTAGTAAGCTGTGACCCATAGATATACCATGGACAACCATCCTTACACTTGGCACTGACTTTCAACTTCTCATTCTTCACAAACTTAATCCCCTTCCCATTTTTTATTGAGTAAGACCTAATAGCAGATCTGAATTCCTTATTATCACTAAATTCCATTCCAAGCTCAAACTTAGGATCTATCAAATCTGTATTAGGGTTAAATCTCTTAAATTTGGGTGTTGTTTTCCTCCCATGACCTCTCGGGATCACCTTCCTCAAAATCGGACCCATCAAGGCTTTTAAAGTCATCACTATCACATTCTGATTCAGAATCAACATTGAAATTATTCAATTGCACATAATCATCATCCACACTATCATTAGTCACTATACCTTTTCCCTTCTGGTTTTGATCATCATTTTTCTTCCCTTTTCCCTGAGAACACACTGCCTCATCACACACTGCCTCATCACACACTGCCTTACCTTTCCCTTTTTCATTTTGTATGTCACCCACATCTTCAACAACATCACCATCACTATTACTTTCCCCATAAGCACTACCAGTGTAACCTGAACTATTATCCTCATCATCCTCCTCAAAATCACTATCATCTTCACTTAAAACCACATTATCAACCTCATTTCTCACCTTCTGATATTCTTCACTCTGCTTGCAATATATATCAACCACCCTGATCTCATCATCAATACAACTTAGCATTTTCAAAATAGCCTCATCAGTAGACAATAACACCAAAGATGTTTGCATTTGACAACCAGGGAAAAGATAGTAGAAACTACAAGACTCATTATACCCCAAATCCTTGTAAAAAGATTTTAAGACTGTGATTGACATCCTATCCTTGTCTATTCTTGTGACTGTTTCGACTTCACCACCCATGTAAACAGTTGTAGGGTGGTAAACAAACTCACCCCCATGATGTATCCTAATTGCAAACCAGTCTGAGTCTGTACAAAAACCAAGAAACAAACAACAACAAATCCTTATAAAATGGCTCAAAGACTTTTACATGCATGCAAGACTACATAAAGCCAACAAAGGGGGACCATTCTCAAACCATAAAGACACCATGTCTCCATTATAACAAACACACAACACTTTTTGGTTAAAAAAATACTAAATTTGGCCCTAATAAACAACATTACTCTAATCAACTAACAATGCTAATTTATAACACTAATACATTGCATTACTCAATAAACAATAAAATACACATAAGGCCACTCACAAACAGTTTAAAGGCAAAAACAAGGACAAGGGGGGACCATTTTCAATTTAATATACAAAGAATGTCCCCCACTACAATCACTCTCAAACAAACAAAAAAATGAAAAAATGAAAATAAGAACTGTGAAACATACTTTCAAAAGCGTACGCATCTTCTTCTTCTACAATTGCTCGGTTTGTGCTTGTTCTTTCCTGGCTTCCCCATCTCCTCTTCGTCTTCGACAATTGGTCACAATTTTGCAGTAACGAACTAATTAAAACCCTAATTTCTCTTTGGTCGTGATACCTCGATCTCTCTTCCTAACTCTCAATTAATTCTAGGGTTTTGTTAGTTATCGATGTAAACATCCATTAGTACGACAATTTTCCCTCCGTTTTACTCCCCGCCGGAAAGGTCGAAAATGCCCTCACGTGCGTCGACACGTGCTATTTAACGTCAAATTAGTAACGGCCGTCACGCGGAGGGGGTTATGTGGGATAATTTTAAAGTTCAGACGGGTTTCTAGGGCATTCCTTATATGGGGGGTCACTTTGGGATTTGGCGGAAACCTCGGGGGGTAATTTATATTTTGGCCAACATTATATTTTTTTTTACTTTAATTATAGGTCAAATGCACACGAACATTTTTAAAGAGTCATTCAAATGGGTTAACCGTGTAGCATTTCATCTTTGGGAGAAATTTGGACCGGTCTTTTTAAACAATTTTTAATCGCTTTAGTTCACTATAATTATTTCAAATCGAAAAAAGATACTTTTGTTTCGAAATATCGTATATGCCTTTAAAAAATACGGAACAAACACGCTATGCATCGCGATGCACAAATTTTTCTTAAAAAGTACAGAATATACATGCTATGCATCGCGATGCACAAAAAATATTATTTGTGCATTACACTTGCGATGCATCGTGATGCACAACATTACACTTGCATCGCGATGCACAAAATAGTACTAATGCACAACAGAACACTTGCAATGCATTAAAATGTGCATCGCGATGCACAGGTCGATCCTCGTTTTGTTATGCCAACAATCAGCAATTGCAAAAAATATTGATAAAACAAAGACAAATAATTAAAATAAATTTGAAAATTATATTGATCTTGTCTTTTTATTATAAACTGGGCATGGAAAAAAATAAGAGAGAGAAAGAGAGAGAGAGAGAGAGAGAGAGAGAGAGAGAGAGAGAGAGAGAGAGAGAGAGAGAGAAAGAGAAAGATGAAGTTGTAGCAAAAATAAAGGAAAAACAATGTTTAAATTGTTACGGGGGACAGTTTAAAAAAAAAAACTCTCAATTTATCACTTAAAGTTAACTTAAGCGGTTGGAAACAAAAACAATACACTAAAACGGTTGAAAATCTCATAAAAGGGACCAGCCCACAATTATTCCTTCATCTTTCCCTTTTTCTTCTTTAATTTGTGTATAATTAAATTGCATTACACCTTAAAATTTGATTTTTAATCATGAGTCATCACGTTAAGTGATGAATTTGAGAGTTGCTATTTACACCCAGAATTTTACTGAGTACAAATCACTGTATATATTACAAAAATGTCATTATAAATTTTGACATAAAAGCCCTTTGTGTTGTTCGGTAAGGGTGCCGAATACCACTATTGGTGTTTGGTAAAGGTGTCGAACAACTTAAAAAAAAAATTCAATTTTGGATTCGGGCTGCACTGGTGGGGGAGGCGGGAAAGGATGAAGGAAAGGGGTGGGGTTGAGCGGTGTGGGGGGAAGGAGAAGGAGGAAGGAGGGAGGGGAAGACGGTGCACCGGTGGTCGGGGAATGAGGGAGGGGAGGGGAGGCATGAAAGGAGGGTGGAAGGGGTGGGCTTGATTGGTGGGGGGGAAGGAGGAGGAGGAAGGAGGGAGGGGAGGCGGAGGCGGGAAAGGACAGAGGAAGGGGTGGGCTTGACGGTGGTGGTGGTGGTGGTGGGAGAGGAGGAGGAAGCGGGTGTTCAAAAAAAAAATAGAGGAAAGGGGCGGGCTGGGTAGGAGGAAGAAGGAGGGTTGGGTGTACTGGGCCGTGGGGGGGGGGAAGAGAAAGAAGGAGGGTGTGATGTACTTAGTAGGATGAGTTAATTTTGGAAAAAATGTTTTAAGGGTATAATAGAAAATTAAGGTGGGTGTACCTATTTTTTTGAGTGATAGAAAATATTGAGATGTGGTGTACTAAGTAATGGAGTGTGCTCCATGAATCCATGGGTGGAAATAGCAACCTTAGATGAATTTATAGCCCTAATTAAATAGGAGTACAAATAATGGGAGGGAGATAGAGATGGAGAACAATCCATAACCATTATGGAAAAGCTTTAGATGCCAACGGCAATCCGTATATAAGGTCGTTGTGGTTTTGATGAGAGTTTTTGCAATTTTGTGATGGTGAAATATGTTACTTTTATCTATGTGATTTGGCAAACGTATTTTTAATATTTAAAATGTAATCATTACACTTATGATTTGTATTAAATGTGTTGCCTTCTGTTAAGTATACCTCCATTTTAAATGTGATTTCTCCCGTTAAGTGCTCATCCTCATCTTCGCTCAGTTTACAAAATTAGATGAACACTTAACCGAAATGGCCACATTGAACACGAATCATGAGTGCATTAGTCACATTTTGAATATATTTGTCGAATGATCTATCCCAAATTGTACGATGAACAAAAAAGTTATTTTTTCAATTTAAAATAAGAGACACAAAATGTTGAAAATCAAAGTCACTTTCTCTATTGGTCATTAAGAAACCCTATTGATTTTTCATAACTTGGTTGGTTAGGACCTCCTGGTGAAATATCTGAACCTTTTTGAATTAGAAATATTATGCCATTTGAAGTTCAATGCCAAAGAACTCCTAATAATTAGAAGCTTAGTTTTATTTTTATTATTATTATTATTATTATTATTATTATTATTATTATTATTATTATTTTATTTTTTACTTTTAGGATGAAACATCCAAATATAAAAAGTAAGATTAACTAGGGAAAATGCTATTCTCACACCATTTTTCAATCAAAACAAACTTAGAAAAAATTAAGAACAAATGAAATAAAATGTTACTCTCTCCGTTCCAAGTAAATAGTTCACTATACTATTTTGAGATGTTTCATTTAAGAGTCTACTTTCTAAAATTATATTTTTACTCTTCATAAACTTTTCAACTCTATCCTCCAAATGTGATATAAACAAGCTGAATATGCTTAAGCATTTTAGCAATTATCACCAATTCAATGGTACTTATATATTCCTTAATAATTAGACTTTTTAAACGTAGACTCTTTGGGTGGAACAGAGAAAGTATATGAGAATACGAGACTCCATTACATTTAAGTGGTCCATCTATCACGATTTGCATCCTTCGACCTTGTGTTTAATTAAAGGGTGAATTACAGGCCGGTCCCTTTTTAAACATTTGTAATCGCTCCAGTCCACTCATCTTTTTTAAAAATCGGAAAAATGCATTTTTGGGGCGAAAAGACGATTATGCCATTAATGAAAGAAAAACACACGCGCTTCAGTAACCCAATGCATCGCGATGCACTACTTTGGCATCGCGATGCACCACTTTTGCATCGCGATGCACCAAATTAGGGCATCGCGATCATCGCAGCGCGCTTTAGGGAACCAAAGTATTGTGATGAGCAACCAAGGCATCGCGATGCACTACTTTTGCATCGCGATGCACCAAATTGGGGTATCGCGATGCAACAATTGGTGCATCGCGATCATCGCAGCGCGCTTTAGGGAACCAAAGCATCGAGGCATCGCGATGCACTACTTTGGAATCGCGATGCACCACTTTTGCATCGCGATGCACTACTTTGGAATCGCGATGCACCACTTTTGCATCGCGATCATCGTAGCACGCTTTAGGGAACTTGATTTTCGTTTACCTTTCGGGGGCGTTGCCCCCGAACCCCCACAAGACACTGTCCCCTCGACCCCTGCGACCTAACCGGGTAGGTCGAACCCCGTTGCGTTGCTCAGCATACTGCGATTGGCGAATTAAATCGTCTAAGAACATCTTCCTCTGTTTTCGGATAGCACTGTCAAGCTTGATTTTAAGCTCAAAAATAGTATTTTTTGGTAGAAAAATTGTGTACAAATATAGCACTAAGTTAGGATAATAATATGAGATTGATTTTAAACAAATTCGAAGCTTAAAACAGAGATTTAAGTGGCCAAAATAGCTCAAGAATAAAGAAAAACGGGATAAACTCAAAAAAAATTGAATTTGATCAAATTCGTGTTTTATGCATGAAAATTGATACCCAAACATGAGAAAAAATTATATTAACAACATGAAATCATTTATACATCAATTTGAATATCAAATCTGAAGCAACGATGTTGTTGAGAGTATTTTAGGAAGAAAATTTTCAAAATGCCTTTTAGCGGTTAAAAAAAAAAGAATGTACTGGTCCTACTGGAGAGAAAAAAAGTTTGAAAAAGTGGACCGACCATCAATTTCTCCTTAATTAAACCCCAATTAATTCCTTCATTTCGTAAGAATTTTTTTGATAGGATAGACATTCTCGTCAATTAGATCTAGGGTTCTTAGAGCATCCACAGTGATAACACCCAATACCACACTCTAAACACCTCGTTTTCTGTTTCAGTTTTATTTTTTCAACACCCTAAAAAATTATCAACTCCAATAAGTACTCTCTATACAACCCTCTAAAAATTAAATCTCTCTCATTTTAACCAAAAAATCTAATATATTATTTTATTTTTCCTTCATGAATTGAGGAGAGGGGATTTTGGTGGTTGTGGGGCCCTCAAATGTGCAGAAAGTTAAAAAGGAATTGCAAGGAATGGTGACACGGGTGGAGTGGCACCCTCCTGTTCAACTAAAATGGTCTCCAAATTTAGAGGGCTATTTAGTTAATTTTAGGGGAAGAGAATGGGATAGGGAGTCCACTGCAAGATCAAGGAGGCAAAAAAAACTCTAAAATTGAAAGTAGAGGGTTGATAGAGTCCCCCCACTGTGGAGGCTCTTAGTATACTCATAAATTTTGGTCACATGACATTCATCTGGCAAAAATTCGACGAGCGAGAAATATTAATTAACAAAAATTAGTGGAGTGACATTTGTATCTTGAATGAAAGATTATAGGGCCCAATCAAATTTTCTAAAAGATATAGGACCTAAGTATGGTTAACATTGAAAACTAGGGCGAGAATAATATATTGCTCTAGAAAGGAGAAAATATAAAGGATATATTGTTCGTTTTGTAGCGGATGGTTATTTTTGTAAGCATAGGCGCTAAAAGCAGCCTCAACTTCCTTTGCAAAATTATTAATTTATTATTGTCTTTTTATTGTAGAAATGTGTTTTATTTTGTGTGAACATCAAAATTGTATATTTATTCGTCCAAAATAATGTTTGGATAATTGAGATTTTTAATGCCTAAAGTAGGTGGGTTAAAGTTGGATAATTGAGTTTATCTCACATTAGAAAGAAAGCAAAAGTAAAGCTACTTTATATACAAGCTCCTTTCTTGTATGGAGTAAGCTGGTATAGCATAGAGGCTCTCTCTTGTACGTACGCTTGCGGGAGGTGCAAATCCCGGTTCGATTTGAGATTCACACCAGTGAACTTGTGTATAAGCGTGACCTGCAAACACGAATATCAGACCAAATCAAGCCCCTTAGACTACATCACGTTTTGCTATTTATTTTTTTTGCGAAAATTGTGCCTATGACTTTTAAAAAAAAAATAATAAAATAAAAAAAAAGGTGTGCTGGCGCATGTCCTCTTTGATATATGCACGGATAAGTTAATAATTTTGTCGTAAACTACATTTAACGCATAAAAGCTGCGTTTAACACCACTCTTTGTGATTTGTAATGATTACATCAAAAAGTCAGAAAAATGGTGGGGCAATAGAAACGTGAAAATGATGAAAAAAAAAAAAAAACACACAAAACACAAGAAGAGCTGCTTATGCAAACAAGGCCTTGGACCAGACAACACACATCATTAGCTGATAAGCGGTTAAGTATTCTCCGTTCCTAAATTATTATTTTTTTTTTTTTTTTTTCGTTTTAAAATAATTCTATTGTTTATAAATTTTCTTTTTTAGAATATTATTTTTTTTAATTTTAATTATAAATCACATATATATAAATATTAAAATAAATTACACATTATACTAATATTAATAATCAAATAAATTATTTTTTTAATCCGTATATCGAATCAAACAAAACAATAACTAAATGACGGAGGAAATAGTAAGAAACTACCATTTGAGTGTCGTGAATCATTTTCCAATATAAAGCAAATTCAACACCAACTAATTTTTAAAAAAATAATCCATCTCATTTAAACGATGACTTCTTGTTAATACTTGACCATCAGTTCTTATTAATACTTTGATCACCAACCTCGCCAAGAACCATAAACTTTTTTTCATCAATTAAAGAAATGATAAGCCAAGTTTGAATTTTATTTACAGTCATCAAAGACCAACCATTCAACCAACCAAACTAGTATTCGAAATAATTGAAAACAAAAACAAAAAGAAACCAACCAACAAACCAACGTGCACAAATCCTGGCCTTGGAACCTTCCAACACAACAAGAGCCAAAAAACAAAAAGTCCTTTTCTTGACTATATAGACTAATCAAGAAAGATCACAAGTCAGAACTCTCATACTTTCCATTTTTCCATCTTTGCTAGAGCAGAAGAGCAGCCTCTCCTCTCTTATCCTCCTCCTACCCATCTCCATTTTCAACTCATCTGCTTTGCTCCCTCATTTAGAAATAACCCACCTTAGTGTTAATTAATACTCAATTTGATACTTTATTCATGGAATATTGCTTATAACATTTCAAAAATTTTACGTTTAGTTTCCCAAAGTATCCGCAGACCAGAAGGATGGAGAAAGGGTTGCAGGAGAGGCTACTCGAACCGCCGAGACAACGAGTAGAAGATGAAGAAGGTGGGGATTTGACGAGAAGGGTATGGGAAGAATCGAAAAAGATATGGAGGGTAGCATTGCCAGGACTTATATCTAGAGTTTCTTCTTTTGGAACTATAGTTGTCACACAATCCTTTGTTGGTCATATCAGTGATCTCGATCTTGCTGGATATGCTCTTGTTCAGACTATCAGCGTTCGGTTCGTTAATGGAATACTGGTAATTAATTAACTTTCTTATTATAGTATTAGTACTGTTTTTAGGGATGCTAAACTAACTGAACCAAACCAGCTTGCGTTCTGCTCGGGCTCGACTCGTATAAGTTCGATTTCAGCCCGAGCGTAAACGAGCCAAGATTGAGCTTGGCTCGTTATAGCCTTAATTAGTACTCCTGTCCTAGAATGAGTGTCTATTTTTTGTTCATAATTATAGTCCATTTGTCTGGAAACGAAGAACAAAAATGGACACTCATTCCGAGAGCGACGGAGGGAGTACGAGTTCAATTTCTATATGTATTTTTAGTACAATTGATTCAAAATAGTTGTAATCATTTTTTCCTTTGATTCCATTTGGGCAGTTAGGAATGTCAAGTGCAACAGAAACTCTGTGCGGGCAAGCATTTGGAGCAGGGCAGCATCACATGATGGGTATTTACTTGCAACGTTCATGGATTGTTGATTTGATCACCTTGACCATCTTGCTCCCGGTATTCATATTCGGTACCCAAATCTTCAAACTCCTCGGCGAGGATGAATCAATCGCGAGAAGTGGTGGTTACATATCTCTGTGGTTCATACCCTTCATCTACAACTTTGTGTTTAGCTTGACCATTCAGATGTATCTACAAGCACAGTTAAAGAACATGGTCATTGCTTGGCTCTCGATCGCTCAGTTCGTTTTCCATGTTCCTCTGTCGTGGTTCTTCGTGGTCAACCTTGGTTGGGGAATCCCGGGTGCTTTGGGTGCGCTGTCGATCGTGTCGTGGTTAGTTGTCATCGGGGAGTTTGTGTATATCTTTGGTGGATGGTGTCCTAACTCGTGGAAAGGATTCACCTTAGCTGCCTTCAAGGATATATTTCCTGTTGTCAAGCTCTCTATTTCATCTGGGGTCATGGTTTGGTAATTACTTTCACTCTATCTTTCAAAGTTTTATCATCTTACATTTTGTGCTTAGTAAATGATTGGTCAAACTCGAGCTGAATTATAAATTGTGTTGATTAAACGAGCCAAGCCCGAGCTCAGTTTAGCTCTGCTCCATTAATATCATGAATCATTTGGAATTTTCTAATGATTTGATGTTGTACTTTTCTGGAACCGAGAGTATATAGTCTTACAGAGTATATAAGTTTGCTTGCGCGCTCGCGCACACACACACACACACACACAAGTAGTACATAACTATAACTTCCTCACCTATTCCAGTCGAGTAATAGTTGTATATACTTTAGCAGCCTAGTATAACGTTTAGGGCCAGTCGACTCTGCAAGACCGTTAGTAGCAGCATATGTAATTTTCGATTTCCAACTCTACTACGTCACGTTCTAGTGGACAAGGAGTTTATTTACTTGTTCAACGACTAACCTACTGACATCTACTCTTGTAATCTGGCTTCTACGATCAAATCTCATGCTCTAAAAGTTATTAATACTGTATTTTTTGCAGCTTAGAGCTATGGTATTATGCTGTTCTAGTCTTAATCGCGGGGTACATGAAAAATGCAGAGGTTGAAATATCTGCCTTCTCCATTTGGTAAGAAATAGTACTTCTATGCATTCCCGGATATTTCCTCCTTCTACGAGTTGTGAATAACTATCATAAGAATTTGCAGCCTCAACGTTAATGCGTGGGAGTTCATGATAAGCCTCGGCTTCCTAGGTGCTGCTTGGTATGCCACTATTTCATCTTTGAAATCGCCCCATTAACATTTTACTTTATACATATATGTAGCTCTAATGTAAATACGTACCCTTGCTGCAGCGTGCGAGTTGCAAACGAATTAGGAAGGGGAAATGCGAAAGCCGTGAAGTTCTCGATTAAAGTGTTGCTTGGAACCTCATTAGCAATTGGACTATTTTTCTTCATTCTTTGCTTAGCATTTGGCAACAGACTTGCCTACTTGTTTACAAGTGATGAAGAAGTTGCAAAGACTGTATCAGACCTTTCTATCCTACTTTCTTTCTCTGTGTTGCTCAATAGCATCTATCCAGTCCTCTCAGGCAAGTCCTGCATTTTAGTACGAGTAATGCTACATTTACAGAAATTTGAATGCCTTAAAGTGTTGTACAGTACAACTATCAATGCACTACACTTTAACGCTTTCTGTTTTTTTATTTATTTTTGTATGAATAAGAGTTTCTGAATTGGGGATTTCTATTGGCACTTCCCTTTTCAACTGTCGCACTCACTCGAGCGATGGATGCTTTATTTTCCTTGTACCAAATGTTTAAATAGTTGAAAAATGGGGTGCTATTAGCGATTTCCGATTTCTCTTGCTAACAGTGAAAATATTGTTACTACTTAGCAGGGGTGGCAGTTGGAGCTGGTATGCAGGGTATTGTTGCAGTTGTTAATCTTTGTTGCTTTTATTTGATTGGGATACCTCTTGGAGCTGTGCTTGGATATGTGGCTCATCTTGAAGTAAAGGTACTTTGCCCTCTATTTTATACTCCCTCAGTCCTCAAAAATAGACTCACTTTGACTTTTTTTTGGTCAATTTAATCAAAGTTTGACCAAATTTTTTTTATCCTCGTTCTAAAAATTGTTATCGATTGTATTATTAATTTTGTATCAATAATTGAAATTTCATTATCTAAAACGATAAATGTATCTTAAATAGTTATTTGATATTTTATTAGGTTGTTTTTTCAAAAGAAAAGAAAAATAGAAGAGATTATTATTGGGACTGAGGGAGTATGTTCCCTTCGATTCTCAAATAGTCAACGTTTGAAAAGATTATACGAATATGAAATACTCCCTCCGTCCCTAAATTATTGTCTTCCTTTTCTTTTTTGTTCATTCCAAAATAATTGTCTTGTTTGAAATTTTTCTTTTTAGAACATCACTTTTACCATTTTACCTTTACTTTTTTTTCCTATGGGTCAAATACACATGGTCATTAAAAGAAATTACACACTATATCAATATTAATAATCAAGTCAATTGTTTTTTCTTAATCCGTATACCGGATCAAACAAGACAATAATTAAGGGATATATCAATATTAATAATCAAGTTAATTATTTTTTCTTAATCCATGTACCGGGTCAAACAAGACAATAATTAAGGGATGGAGTGAGTAATTGTTTTTAAAGCTAACAAACGCTACGTCAAACTCCTTCATGAGGCGAAACATAAACTTGATATGGGACTTTGGATCAACTGCAGAAATGGTGTGTTTGTCAAATTTTCTGAAAAATTTCTAATGATTTTTGATAGGGCATATGGTTCGGAATGATATGTGGGGTGGTTTGTCAGACTCTTGCACTTAGCTTCATCACTTGGAGGACAGACTGGGATGAACAGGTAAACACATACATACTCCATAGAAACTGAAATATAAATTAAATGAAATAAATTTGCTAGTGACATTTCCTTAAATATGATCCTTCCTGAAAATGTTGATCATATACACATGTTTTTTTCTCGAGATTATCTGCTTATTTTTGGTCGTTCAGGTGAAAAAAGCATCGGAACGTCTCAACCGGTGGTACGTGAAACCCTCGGAGGATTCTGATCGAACCTCAATCGAAACAGAGAGCCTTAACTATAATTGATAATGGAAACTAAATGAAATCACACGTTTCCAATTCTCACCAAAATTTTTGCTCATGGACAAGTAATGAATGGTTCTTAGGGGTAGCAGCAGATCAGTAGTCTGCAAGCGCAAGACGAATTCCCAGCCAACTTGTATTTTATCATGGGTTATAATAGGTGTTTTGTATTAGTCTTATTTTGTTATAATTTTTTGATGATTTCCTATCGTTTATGAGAAAATAACATTAAACCCTCCTAAAATATCTCGGTTTAGTAGGCAGTACACCCAAAATTTTCTACTTACGGTAAAGATTCATCCTCCCTCTATTTCAGGTAAATAGTTAATTTTTCTATTTTAAAAATTAATATGAGACTAAATTAAATTAAAATTTTACATATTTTATTTATATTTTAAAAAATAAAATTGTATTAGTAAAAAGCTTTCTTAAGAATATTATTTATTACAACTTTTATAATTTTATAAAAATAACTAAATTTATGTTAATTATTGATTAAATTTTAATTAAGTTGATCAAAAACAATTAAAAATAAATTATTTGTCCGGAATGGATAGTGAGGAACTATAATTACTCGACACTTTACCCCATTTTGTTATTGGGTAGTACACCTAAAACTTTCTACTTATAGCAAAGTTTCATAACTATAATTACTCAACATTTTACCTGATTTCATTATTACCTGAGTGGCTGAGTGAAATCAAACATAAATGTTAACACGTCACTTGCACGTAAAGACGTTAAATGGGCTAACCCTAGTGATTTTGGGCTAGTCTTAATAGGTTGTGGCCCTAACAGGCTGCGGCTAAACGATCCAATTTTTTCGGGCCTTGCAATTTTTTCGGGCCACTAATATTGCAGATCTAACCCTAACCCTAGCGGGTTTCGAGCTAAACGGGCCACTATCAGGCCACAATTAAAGATATAATATAATAATATTTTGAAATAGTGAATCGATAAATCATTCATAACTTTAATAGTTTCTTATGTTTTTCAAAAATATAAACTAGACATTTTTTTACATCGATGTCTTATAATTTCCAACTTGTTATTCTCAAAATAAATAATGTAATAGCTCTACTTAGTAGTTCTTTCCAACATTTTTGTTTATATTTCAGTATTTATTCACAAGTATACAAAGAAGACCTGTAATGCAAAGGATAAATGTGTTTGATTTTGGATTAAAGGTTGTTGGTTTTATTCTCATAGTGGTTGTTTTACGTATCTCCTAAAATTTTTACGACCTAATTAATATTATGCGGGCTGGCGGGCCAACCCTGAAACCTGGCGGGCCAGCCCTAACGGGCTGCGGGTTAAACGGGTCTGTCCTAAAAAGCCCTGATTTTAAACCGGCCAAAAATATTGAGCCCTAATTCTATTTTTTTCGATTTAAACGGGCCAACTCTATGAGCCGTAGCCCTTTTAACATCTCTACTTGCACATGATGCCCGTAATCTCCAAACCAATATGCTCCTAGATTTGTTATTATTACTTGCAAACTGTAATAATAATAATAATAGTGTTATAAATTGATTGTTGTACAACTACAAATTTAGAAAAAAATGATATAAAGAAAGAGAGAAATGAAGAGAGAGATATATTGATACGGGTACTATCTCCTTTTATAGTCAACCTTTTTGACAAAAAGATACTATTTATGTATAGTAATACTATTATGTTACAATGTATTGTTATATTGTACTACAGTCAACACACTAATTATTTATAACACTCTTTTTTGAACGTAGCACTGTAAGTTGGATAAGTTTGTCTCGTTAAAAACCTTAAGCTGAAAAATCTAAAAGGGAAAAATTGGACAAAAGGAAAAAAAAGTTCATAACTTAAGTCCAAAACATGAGTATAGACTACCTCGTTAAAAATTTTACCAGGAAAAATCTTGTGGGAAAAAAATCATAATAAGGGAAAAAGAGTACAACCATACGAGCTCCCCCTCGAGTTGACAAGGATAATTATTTTTGTAAAATATTGTATGTTCCGCATCCCAATATTACGAACATGCATTCTGAATATTGGAGTAGGCACTACAAGAATTTTGGGATTTAGCTACGAAATTAAGGTCACATTTTCGTCGCTGAAGACCTTTGGCGACGAAAGCATTTTCGTCGTGTGTTCGTCGCCTATGCGACGTCGCCAAAGGTCCACTGCTACGAAAATCATTTTCGTCGCGAAATGAGTCCTTTTGGTACGAAATAATTCGTCGCGAAAGCAAGGCTGAAATTCGTAGCAAATACCACATTTCGTCGTCAAATGGTAAGCAACAGCTACAAATTTTTTCGTAGCAAATTCAAAAAAATGTCGTAGAAAACACTATGATTAGCTACGAAAAAAATTCCATTTCGTCGCCAAATGTTAAGCACAGCTACGATTTTTTTCGTAGCAAATGCAAAAAACAATGTCGCAAGAAAGACTAATTAGCTACAAAATATTTCGTCGTCGATGCCACCTCTTTTGCTACAACATATTTCATCGCCGATGCCTATCTTTTTGCTACAAAATATTTCGTCGCGGTTAATTCTTCTTTTGCTACGAAATATTTCGTCACAATTTGCTTCTCTTTTGCTATAAAATATTTCGTCGCAGTTGCCACTTCTTCTACTACAAAATATTTTGTCATAATTGCCTCTTCTTTTGCTACAAAATATTTCGTCGCAATTGCCCCCTTCTTACGCTACGAAAATATTTCATCACAATTACCGTCTTTTTTTGTTACAAAAATATTTTGTCGCAGTTGCCCTATTTTTTTGCTACGAATTTCATTTTTTCGCAAATGTTATGCTATTTCACTACTGTTAGGAATATGCCTGTAAATCAGCTGATATATATGTATGCATATTCCAACACAGTGATTTGCTTGTTCCCATTACAACGCATGTTTCACAAGTGGCTAAAAGGGCCGCGCCGGTTAGTGTGGCAGCTTGTTGAAACAATGCATAGGTCATTAGACTAGGAAGTCTTTGTACATATCCGAGTCTTTGTCCTACCAAAGTGATGACAAACTTTCATATGGATTAGCTCTTCAATTGCCAGCTGACGTGACCATCGGAAAATGTCTCACTAGCAGACATGTCCTTTAGCTATGACTGCCTATTAGCTCTCCCTGCAAATCAGCAGTTCTATAATGGCGAGATCTCGGATCGCCAAGTCCTCATCGAACAAGAGAAGGCGATTAAGACAAAGAGGAACATCATGATCACCCATAATCTCTACAATCAGCAGTTCTAAAATGGCAGATCTCATCATCGGTCAAGTCGCTTATCAGAACAACTGCAGAGAAATTGGAAGATCACGAGAAACATCGGTCGTTGTTCAAACTCGCTACAAGTCAAAATAGATCCGTTACAAGATCTGTCTGACAAATCCAAGATACGCATCGATGTCTGCGCCTTCACATTTATCCAGTAGACATTTCCTCTTCTGTACAGTGTTTGCGGTCTTCAAAGCTTCATTTCCATAAAAGGCCAAGCACGTGGCGCGCACTAGTCAAAGCAATGATACATCCAAATCGGATCGCATCCAGCTAAGCTCGACACGTCCAACTCTGTCCGGCTGTGTCACGGACCATCTTCAAGACTCAAACCTAACTGAAGGTCTTTGCCCAACAGATCCAAAATGTACTCTGCTACATTATGAAATTCAGATCACCAACGGGCTTAAACCTATTCAATACACCAACGGTCACCTCTTCTTCTCCAACTATATAAGAAGACTCTCATCCTCATTTCCAGATAGCATAAGGGAGAGAGAGCAACAAGTGTATGCTTATGCTTGAGAAAGGTTGTGGTATTGATCTTCATTTCTTCAATCCAGAACCACTCCTTCAGAGTGAGAAATCACAAGTGTAAGAACAAACACTTTGTGAGAGAGAGAGAAGAAAATCCAAAGGTGAGAAGCCGCTTGATCAACAACCTTGTTGTTGATTTGAGTCCTTCTTCCTTCGAAGAACTCAGTCTCTTCAGTGGCCTCAACTCCATTATTCAGTAAAGAGACCAAGCATCTTACAGATCGTTGAAGCCAGACCAAGCTTGAAGATGTCCGATGAAGAGCCAGAACTTACATGTCCAGATTGCATTCAATATCGGCAGACTTATACTACATTATAAGCTGTGCCGATTGTGCAATAAGTTGTCATCATATTTGGTATAGTGCTTAGCACTCAGTTGTTCAAATACTTGCTATTTGAACAACTCCTAATATTCTCTTCTCACAACAAATATATCAAGTTAAAACTACAGGAAGATAACTTAATAAATATTAAGTACATCTTCTAATGTATTTTCGATATATTTGATTTCGCTTTCTTCATTTCTCATTCTTTTTCCTAAGGAGATTGCTAGGTTAGAGAGTCTAGGTTGATGTACTAAGCATGTTTGCCTTTGAGCAAACCTCTGCTGAATTTTAAATATAATATATATGTTTATTACATTCAGCCTTGATTTCTCTTTCTTGTATAATTTGTCTTATCATGTGCAATCTGTTTAAGGAAAGCAAATGATGCATCTAATACAGATTTTAGTCAAGCTGTTAATCTCTCTTTCATACAAAATCTTTACTGATTACTTTAATCTAAATTGTTTGACTTATCTTTGTTTGTTCTTCATTGCTAAATCTTATTTTCATCGCTAAGTTCAACATATATCTTCCAACCGCACGTTTCATATCTGCTGATTCAGGATGTCCATGATCTACATCTGCTGATCTAGGATGTCCGATCACTCTAACTTCGGCTAAGCAGTTAGTATGAGGAAGATAACCTAATTGTATTAATCATCTCATCCATTCGTCTTATTAAATATAAAAATTGGATGAAATTTTAATACATCATGTATAGGCTATTCACCCCTCTAGCCTATTCACCGAGCAACCCTTGGACCTAACAATTGGTATCGAGCTAGTACTGTAAACTTTATTCCGGCTTAACCCGAGAGTTTAGATCCTGCTGTTCAGATTAGATGCATAGTCAAAAAGAATTTTTTTAAAAAAATCTCTTATTCACAAAAACCTTTTTGACTGAGAAACCTGGAAGCCTTTTGAAAACCTTCTCCAAATCAAAACAAATTTTGTTTTCAAAAACATGTGAGAAAGAATATTGTGATGACAATGTGATCACTATAAGAAAATCTATCATATATCGAATTACATTGATATTATGAAGAGAAGTATTATAGTGAAGGATGACTTGCTAAGGATTATGCATGCCTCATAAATCTTTCTTTTAAACCTTAGTATATCCTATAGCAGATGGGTTAAACTCATATATGATGGATGAATTGCTTAGATTCACTTCTAAAAATTTGCTTTCTTGACATAAGGCTAACGATTGCTTCAATCCAACACCTTCTCAAGAAAACTTTTTATAAAAGTTTAGAGCAATTAGAATAAGAAGAGTTTCAAAGGAAATTCAAAGGAAATCAAAGTTATGTCATCTCCAAAATCACTGAAATAATAAGTTCTTGGCCTGAGGACATCAATGATGAATTCGTCTTCCTTCAATGAAAAGCTTCAGCCGGGTAAAAATACACTCAAAGAACCTATGCTCAACTTTAGAACTGGTGCTTCAACAACTATGAGCAGACGCGTTCAAAGAGTTTAATGAGGAAGTAACCCCAGCTTCTAATCTCTTAACTTTTTGGGTTACACTTATAAGCTGTATTTTGAATGATTATTCATTTGTCATGCTTATTAAATCTCATTTGTATTATTGGATTTCTAGAGCTATTTTTTTGGCTCATAAATGTTGCTAACAATTTCTCTATGAGTACTTTAGGCAGGAACTCATATGACAGAAAGGGTCAAATATGCAACATCTCTCTCCATCGGCAGATAGCATCATGGCTGCTGATTCATGAAGGACTGCTGATCGCTCATGAGAATTCACTCATGTCCTTTAACTCACTCAAGGTCCAATCCTCACCTGCTGGACTTCAGAACTACTATGCAAATAATCTGCTGATAAGTCCAAAGGAGTTGATAAAGACCTTCTCTCATGCATACACAAAACAGGTCAGCTATTTGATGATCTGTGCTCATGTCTGCTGAATTGATATGCTCATACATATTATCAGACATAATGCATAATAACCTATCATACTGCACTTTTATTGATATATCTGTATTGATTGTATGACTTGCCTTATGCAAATGGTTTTTCAAAAACTAATCAGCATTTTTCTTATCAGCTGATTTCAAACGTTTTTCTAAAAAAAAAAAAAAAAACCATGCAGTTGGCTGAATTTTCATATCTGCCAACCAACACTTCATAAGCTCAGTTTTATGTGCTGACTTAAAGGAGTAAAAATCCTTTAATGACCTACTCTCTCAAGTCTATTAAAGGTGGAGGCACACTTTTCGAAGTTTGACTGCTTCGATTAAAGTGAAAAGTACTTTCAAAATCTTGGAAAACGACAAAACAGTCATTATTAATCCTTTCCAAGAATCTTGAGAGTATCTAGACTTCACACCTATCTAAGGCGTGATCAGAAGGACAACTCAACAGTAAAGCTCCATTATTGAGTACCCTTCAGTCTAACCTCCGTGAGTATAAGTAAAGCTCCTTCTTCATCCAATCTCTACCAAGAATAAACTCAGAAACTGCCTATAGATTACTCTCGATACAAATCCATGATTCAAAATCTCTCAAAATATTACTAAGTTTAAGTCCTAAGAATCGATCAAGTCAATTCCTCAACAACGGGGTATGATCTCTTCATATTCATTCAGAGTTGTTTCGATTTTATTTCTGTTACTTCACAAGAGCTGATCTAAATTTCTCTCAATAATGTATTTTCAAATTATTCATAAGCTGTGAAAATCATTTTCAAAATCTTTTCTAAAACACAGTTACCAAACATGAGAAAAATTGGATCAATTCTTGTGTACCAGAAATCATTAATTATGGTTCCACAATCTTGTTGAGAAACAATTGATAAAGAAATCTTCTTTTGTCTCGTCCGATAATCATAGAAGTTTGTTTGTCAAGCATGATTTATATCTTGCAAACCATGGTTGTCGAACACTTAAGAACATTCTTAGTCAATTAGTTTAAAAGGTAAGATAGAAAGCCATTAATTAATGCCAGCAAGAGTGATTTCATTCTCTCTTCTAACTTTTAGTTATCAATCTCATTGATACTCTAAAATGTTTACAGATAAATCATATGATTAACGTAAATCACACAAAAAAAGGAGCAACGATACAATCTAGACTAGATAAGGGTAAGGGTCTACCTGCCCTACACTAGATCCTACGCCGTTTGTGTTTGGACGTGGAGAAGATGATAATATCCCATTGCATGCGATGTATCTTCATTGTTTGCCTTCAGAATTTCACAACGTAAACAGATTAATTCACCAAAAATTAACAGAAGCCATAATTAGAGGGAAAATATGAACATAAAGAAGTCCCATGGAAACAATTACAAACATGAAATGGCAGCAGAAAATTGCTTCATTTTACATGTGATAACATTTATGATGTCCACATGGCTATTCTAAAGAAAATATTGGATAGACAAGGGATATAACAAAGTCGTTACCAGCCAGTTTTATCTTGGGTCATTTATATTACACAAATTCAAGAATTTCAGTCTAATGGTTCATGAATAATAAGCCTGCATGGCCAATTGACAGTTCAATATACTCGAATCATGCCAAAGTTTCACAAATAGGTTGCATGCGTGATTTTAGTTCATTTATACTGATTGATTCCTGCAGATATGACCAAGAAAATGGCCCTACCTTGACGCTTATTCTTCAGATTAAGTTTTCTTTCAGGGATGAAGAAATGATAACCACAATGAAGTGTTCCAAAAGAAAATATAAACAAGTAAGAAGTACAAATATATGTATATAGCCAACTTGGTACAATCCCCTGACTAAAAGACAGCTTGGTTGCATCTACAAACATGTCTTTCAATAAGCATTTACGCTCAACAATATGCAACAATGCAATAATGGTGCACACCCATCAAACGAGGGCACCCCAACAAGCATGTACGTTTAACAATGCAACAATGCAATAATGGTGCACACCCATCAAACGAGGGCACCCCAACAAGCATTTACGTTCAACAATGCAACAATGCAATAATGGTGCACACCCAATTACATTATAGAATTGTGGTTTATGACAATTACATTATAGAACTGTGGTTTCTGACAATTTTTGACACGAACAAATACTCAATAGTCTTAAGACTGCAAATTTAGATGTTGCAAACTTAATTTCTCTTTTATAAATAGGCGCCAGGAGAAGGCCTTAATTAGATGTAAGTTTAGCACATGATTGCAGGAAAGAAAAAGAAATAGATTGTCTGTACCAGAATCGATCATCGCATTAGATTTTTCAGCAGCGATGCTGGGATTAGGTTCAATGTGGGTCTTATAGCATATTTTGAATGCTACTCTAACCTCCTCTTCATCACCAGTTCTTTTATTCTGCTTGCTTTCAGTTTACTGAGCCTCTCGACTTCTTGCAAGGCCTGGCAGAAAATAACAACCGAATTAAGATAGTAACAACAAAAAGAGACTATAAAAGGAGACACTTAAGTATGTATTCGTCGTGAGCCTGTAGCTTATGCAGCGGTTCAAAGTTGGTCATAGTCTACAACAGAATACATATTAGCTTGAAACAATATCTAATTACAAATGGAAACATCAAATTCAATTGTTCATGGAGATAATACCTGGGACTCACGCAACAAGCGCCAAACATAGCACGTTCCTCGATTATTTGCAGCAACAATCATGCTCCCATCCCACATTACCGTCAAAGATCTCACAGCTGTATCCACCTCTAGCACTTGCGTTTAAACCATAGGTATCCAGAAAGGATATTAAATAAAACTATGTTGCATAGACCAAGTAGACATTAATTAAAGTTCAGTTCAAGAACTTCACACTTAGATGAATTGGCACAAAATACAGTCGCTTAAAATACTTGACTAATGCCGAACATGTCTATTTCCAAATTACGTCATCAATAACAGTATTAAAAAACTTATAAACGAGTTAAACATATCATGGCCAATCAGACAAACTTTGGTGAAATTTCTCACGGTGGGATGGACATTCTAAGGGGCAAGAATAAAATTAAACATCATGAATCCTAGATAGTTGAAACTTGGAACGCATCCGCCCCATGTTTCATTTTTCAGTGCCAGCTCAGAGAAATCAGTAAATGCGCCCACCCTCCTCCCCCCCCCCGGGGCCAACTAGCTCAGCTTATGCAATGGCATCAAAACTCTTATCCATGTGTGCTCACCCTCCTCCAGTTTACAACCTACAACAATTACTACTCTTGTTAGAAACCAACATCTTGGATCAAATTCTCCCAATAGCTTATTGAGGACAATACCATTAGCATCAATGTCGAAGGTGACTTTTATCTGAGGCACCCCCCGAGGAGATGGAGGAATACCCATCAGATCAAACTCTCCCAATAGCTTATTATCTGCCGCCATCTCTCGCTCACCTTGCAACACCTTTATACCCACCTGAGTCTGATTATTTGCTGCTGTTGAGAACGCCTAAAATATGAAGACAAATAATCAGCAAAGATACAGAGCAACCGAGTAAAACATCAACAGCGCACCATTCATCAAGAAAACAATCAAATTATAGTGTCAATCAAACCCCAATCACAATTTTCAGAGATCTCTATAAGTAAAACATAAATTAAACATCCCAAACCAACACGACTATGTCTCGTAAAACCTAACAGGTCTAATAGACCTTAAATTGACTTCCAAATACAACCAAATTAAGTAGAACGAGATAGTAAAAATAGAACCAAAATCCAAAACTTGCATGCTAGCTAACTCCCTCCAGATGATACCCCCATTAACATTAACAAATACAATGTAGGCTTCACAAACATATGATAAATCTAAAAAAAATCACGTAGTACGAGACTTAAAGTCCAAAATAAAGGGGTAACCTGGGAAACCATGGAGGGATTAACATTGACAACTACTTTACAAGCTATATAAACAAATGAGAAATCTATAGTTTTCAACAGGAATTATAAAGCTTGAAGTCCAAAGATAGAAGGGTAACTTGGGGAACATGAAGGCGGGAACAGTAAGACCACAATCAATTAAACCGTAGAATGATTAAACCTAAGCAAGGGAACAATGCAGATGGAAACAACAAGAGCACAATCAATCAAACAGTGTAATGATTAAAACCTAAGCACGGATCAAATACTCACCTGGATTTTCTTTATTGGGATAGTTGTGTTCCTACCAATCAATTTTATGAAGATGCCACCAAGTGTCTCAATACCAAGTGACAGTGGAGTTACATCCAGGAGAAGCAACTCTTTAACATCGCCACGAGGAATCCCTAGCTCCCACCAACAAGAAGAACCTCATCCACTTCTTTGCTGCACTTTAGGAACTCTAGTCATCCCACCAACAAGAAGAACCTCATCCACTTCTTTGGTAGTGATTCCAGCATCCTTCACACAGTTCTTGAATGGATTCCTTGTCCTCTCGATCAAGTTGTGTACCAAAGCCTCAAACTTTGATCTGGTCAGAGTGATATTCAGGTGCTTAGCACCAGAAGCATCTGCCGTGATGAAGGCAAGTTAAACTCACTGTTGTATTTTATATAGATTCGCTTGTATCCATAACCTAAGTCTAAGCCAAGGTGACTAATGGGCCTGCATGTCTGTTAGAGTGACAACTTGTACTTAGACATCGCTTGAATAGCTTAGGATTGCTTATTGTAATTAGCTCAGTCTTCAAAAGATAACCTGTTGTATATCAGCCATGTTCAGATCAGCTATCTTCAAGTCATCATCCAAGTTCGTATCAGCATTGTCCATCAAGTCATCGGACAAGTTTGTTTCAATCAAGCTTCATCATCAAAGTTGAAGACCTAAGGATCGTCCGATCTAAACTTGTCTGAAGATATGCCTTAAGCTATCGGCAAAGTCATTCGTTGACTTTGATACAACGATAACCTGCAAACTTCATTTAATGGCTCTTTCCTTATTAGACATTCATCTCAGAAAAAGGACATTCTGCCTGCATCAACTGTCTACCTATTTTTGGCAAAATGACAGAATTTGGACTGAACCTGGCAGATCTACCTATCAGATCTCAACAACATGATTGGAGCATTTAATGCATTTAAATTTTGAATTCTCCAAAGCTGAAGATCTCTAACGGCTACAAGGGCTTCCCTAAGTATAAATAGAAGACTCTACTGAAGCATTGAAGAACTCTCTGGATCAATAGCTCTGAATTTATAACTCTGAAATCTTCATCCTCAACAAGCTAGTTCATTAAAAGCTTCAAGTCAAATCTGTAAAAACATTCTTTGAAGAGCTCCAAATTGAGAAGATTAGTCATTATAGCTCTTCATTGATTGCAATCCTTAGCATTAAAAGCACACGAGAATTATATCTTTGTAGATATTAATTCTCCCACAAACACTTGGTCAACAAATATTTGTACATGATCCATTAGTGATTTATATTGTAAAGATTCTAGTGAAAAACATAGTACACGATTTTCAAATCCAAAGTTGACCACTTTGGTTGTGGACGTAGCACTTATTTATAAGTGTGAACCATATTAAATTTCTTGTCTATCTACTTTATGTGCTTGTGATTTATTTTTACTTATTAATTTCCAGAATGCAAGCAACTTTCATAATCGATAATCTTGTACTATCAAGATCAGCTATCTTGAACTTGTCCTACTTCACTCAATTCCGCTGCATAATTCTTTCTAACCTTAAGTGAAGTAACTTTGTCAAACAATTTTTTAAAATTGGACATAGGCTATTCAACCCCCCCTTCTAGCCTATTTGAGCACCTTGAGAGGTAACAATTGGTATTAGAGCTTGACTCTTTGAAAATAAGTTTTTTCAAGATTAAACTCTTGAGAGATTAAAGATCCAATGGCTCCTCATCAAATGTTGAAAACTTCAAATGTAAATCATTGTCCTGTACTGGATGAAGTTCACTTTGATATCTGGAAAGACAAGGTTAAAAGACACATGAACTCTATTGACAAACGTTTGTGGAAATGTGTTACAGATGGACCAAGAATTCCTATGAAGCCAAACACTCTAGCTGCACTTGATCCAACTGCTGATCCTGAAATTCCAAAGCCTGAAGAAGAATGGGATGAAGAAGATAGGAAGAATGATGCTCTGGATGGAAAAGCCATCAACATCATCACCGGTGTGTTGATATCGACCTACCGCCAGATCATCATCTGGAAACCGCTAAGGAAATGTGGGAAGCTATACTGGAATACCTAGAAGGTGATGGAGAAACAAAGAACAACAAGCTGTGCACTTACATCCCAGAAGTTTGATTCATTCAAGAAAGATCCTAAAGAGACCTTAAGAAGTGCATACGACAGATTCTATGAGGTAGTAAACTCTTGCTATTCTTTAGGAAAAAATATGAAAAGAAAGAAATAAACATGAGATTTCTTAATGCACTAGGCAGTCTATGGCATGTAAAGATTACTGCCATGAAAGAATCAAAAGACTTGAATAAATTGTCTCTAAAAATCTTTATGCAAGTCTTTCGGTTTATGAGCTTGAAATTCAGCAAGCTCAAGAGATGGAAAAGAGTTTTAAAAATTTATCTTTACCAGCCATGTCTGTTGAACCTTCCTGTTCTACACCTGATGAAACCCCATCTACATCTAGTGATGGTGATGGTATTCTTTCAGACGAAGCCTTTGCCATGTTTGTTAAGAAGTATCAACATTTCAAAAGATTTAACAAGTCTTCCTATAAGCAGTCACCTTACAAGACTGCCACTCCTCAAAGAACAGCTGCTCCTGCAAAAATAGCTGCTCCTTATAAAGCTGCTGTTCACCAAAAGGAAAATGAGCTTGTCTGTTTTAACTGTAGGAAGCCAGGTCATGTTGCATCAAAATGTCCAAAGCCAAAATATGAATTTTACAAAAAAACGTCCCGAATCTAAACTTTAAAAAACAAAAAGGGATGGTGGCTGAGGATATTGATGAAAGCAACTTGCCCACTTGGTGTGATACATATTCTGATGAAGATGATTCCTGTGACTTTGCTAAGGAAACAAATATATGTCTTATGGCCAGGGAATCACCCATGACTCAGTAAGATCACCGCCATTTCAACAGATGATAGTGATGATGATGAGCTCAATGAACCTTCAAGGGGAGAACTCATTAAAGCCAACAAAGACATGCTGGAAGAATTTTCTAAATTTAAAACTACCTATGTAAAATTGGCCAAAAAGCATGAGTTGGTTGTCTCTGAGAAATCTACCTTGATGTCTGAGATCAAAGATCTCAATAGACAACAAGTTGAGAATATCAAGACTCAAAAGGAGAACAAAGCATTAACTGAAAAAGTGGAATTCCTACTTGAGCACATAAAGAAAATCAATTCTAAAAAAGATGACCTTCAAAAGGTTGTTGATATTTGGAACAATTCAAAAGGAAATTTTGATACCATTCTTTCAAAACAAAAACCTCTTGATGACAAAACAGGTATCGGTTTCCAAAGTGAGTTCAATGTAGGAAGTCCATCTGGTTCTCAAGAAAATAAGACAGCTGAAGTGATTGCTAAAGAAATGGCTGAGAAAGTTGCCTATGATCAGCATCCTTCTCAAAAGGGAAAGCAAGGACTTGGTTTTAACAAAGTTCCATTGGTTTATTCCAAAAACAAATCAGACAAGTCCAAAGGTAAGCAATCTATCAACACCAATGACTCTGCAAATAGGAAGGCTGAGCAACAAAGACCTGTTGTCAGTCATTCTGTGAAAACAGTGATGACTGATAACAAGTCAAAGAAATCTCAACTCAAGCCTATTAAATTTGTCAAAGGAAAGATTGCTAATCCCAACCCTGCTGATAAAAAGCTCAAAGGAATTTTGCTTGAAAATGTAAAATCTTTTGATAAAAGGTCTACCACTGTTAAGCCTAATATCACTAGAAAATTGCATTATCAGCCTAAATCCAATAAGCCTGTCATCAGTAAATCGTTCATTCCCAAGACTGCTGTTAATAAGAAAACTCCTAAAGAAATCATCAAACATGTTCAAGGTTTTCATAAATGCTCTTTTTGTAAAGGTCATGGCCACGAGATTCATGAATGCCTTCTGAGATTCATACCCAAACCTAGAGGATTCACACCTCCAAAGGTTAAACAAGTATGGATTCCAAAAGGCTGCTAACCCTCAGGACCCAAAAATAGACGGGGACCATATTCTTAAATGATTAAATTTCAGGAATGCTTCATGGTTGTTAATGAGGAGGAGAAAGACTTATGGTATCTGGATAGTGGCTGCTCAAAGCACATGACTGGAGATCAGAATCTTCTCTCCAACATTGCTGAAGCTAAAGGTCCCTCAGTAATTTTTGGTGACAACTCCAAAGGGAAGACAGTAGGCTATGGAAGTATAGTTAAAGGAAATCTTTCCATCAGCAAAGTATCTCTAGTAGAAGGCTTGAAGCACAATCTCCTAAGTATATCACAATTCTGTGATAAGGGATTGATATGTCAATTTACCTCAAGTCATTGCTTCATCAAGGACAGTGAGACCTGCACAATAATCTTGACTGGTTTCAGAAAAGAAAATGTGTATATGGTTGATCTGAATACTGTGAGAAGAAAATCAAGCCTATGTTTGATTGCAAAGACCTCAAATGATAACAATTGGCTGTGGCACAAAAGACTCAGCCATCTCAACTTCAAATATATATCTAAGTTATCAAAGGAAAACTTAGTGGTTGGTCTGCCAAAGATATCGGCAGATCATGAAGCTTTGTAAAGCATGTCAGTTGGGCAAATTAACCAAATCATCATTCAAAAGCAAGCTATACTTATCAACTACTAGACCGCTACAGCTACTTCACATGGATTTATTTGGTCCAGTCACTACTACTAGTCTTGGTGGCAGCAAATATACACTGGTAGTAGTTGATGACTATTCGAGATTCAACTGGGTTGAAATGTTGTCTTCTAAAGATGAAGCCTATGACACCATAACAGCACTTTTCAGAAGACTGCAGACTCAGAAGCTGGATGACATTGCTGATATCAGATCAGACAATGAGACAGAATTCAAGAACAATGGTGTGGCCAAATATTGTGATGACCATGGAATTGGTCACAATTTTTCTATTGCTGGTACACCTCAACAAAATGGAGTTGCTGAAAGGAAGAACAGAACTCTTATTGAAGCAGGGAAGACCATGATTGCCGAAGCAAGGCTGCCTATGTATTTCTGCGCTGAAGCTGTAAACACAGCCTGCTTCACTCAAAATAGGTCTATAATCAACAAATTTCATAACAAAACTCCATATGAAATATGGAGAGGCAGAGCACCCAATATTAGTTTCTTCAAAATATTTGGATGCAAATGCTATGTTCTTTACAATGGAAGAGAACATAGAGGTAAGTTTGAATCCAAAAGTGATGAAGGAATATTTTTGGGATATGCCAAATTTTCAAAAGCATATAGAATTTATAATAAAACTTCTCTTAAAGTTGTTGAATCTGTACATGTCTCTTTTGATGAATTTGATTTTATTGGGCCACATATGGCTCCTAAGGTGTCTAATGATTCTGATGAGTGTGAGACAGGTACAGAACAGCCAAGCTCCAACTCTGCTGAAGCTACATCTTCACAAGTTCCTCCAAGGATTAACTTGATAGAACCTCTAAGTGGTGATAGTGGACCAGCTAATGTTAACTCAGAAAATCCAGAATCCACTATTCCTTCTACACCAGAAGTATTTCAACTTACATTGGAATTAACATATCATCCTGAAAACCAAACTCCATACACTTCCACTTCTCAAGAACTAAACTCTGCTGATGCTATCAGACAAGGTCTACCTGCTGAAGTTAGAGAAGTTAAAGATCATCCTATCACTCAAATCATTGGTGATCTTAATGTTGGTGTTCAAACCAGACAAGCTTCAAGAAATGAATGCATGTATTCTACAGCATTTGTCTCAAATATTGAACCCAAGAAGATAGATGAAGCTCTGGAAGATCCAAGCTGGGTGGAGGCTATGCAAGAAAAGTTAAACCAATTTGATAGATGCCAAGTTTGGTCACTTGTTCCTAGACCCAAAGGACAAACAGTGATTGGAACAAAGTGGGTCTTCAGAAACAAGATGGACGAGAATGGAAACATCACCAGGAATAAGGCAAGACTGGTAGCTCAAGGATACAGACAGGAGGAGGGAATTGACTATGATGAGACATTTTCTCCTGTTGCAAGATTAGAAGCTATCAGATTATTCCTGGCCTATGCATCCTTTAAAGATTTCAAGGTATATCAAATGGATGTTAAGTGTGCCTTTCTTAATGGTGAGCTGCAAGAAGAAGTCTATGTGGAACAGCCACCTGGATTCATGGATAACTCAAGAAGAGAGGATGTATACAAATTAAGGAAAGCATTGTATGGACTCAAGCAAGCTCCAAGGGCCTGGTATGAGACCCTTTCAAAGTTCTTGATAACCCAAGGCTTTGTGAGAGGTCAAATTGATACTACTCTTTCTATTATGAAACATAAAGGCCATTCTTTACTTGTTCAAATTTATGTTTGTTGTATTTTATATAGATTTGCTTGTATCCATAACCTAAGTCTAAGCCAAGGTGACTAATGGGCTGCGTGTACGTTAGAGTGTCAACATGTACTTAGACATCGCTTGAATAGCTTAGGATTGCTTATTGTAATTAGCTCAGTCTTCAGAAGATAGCCTGTTGTATATCAGCCATGTTCAGATCAGTTATCTTCAAGTCATCAGCCAAGTTCGTATCAGCACTGTCCATCAAGTCATCGGATAAGTTTGTTTCAGTCAAGCTTCATCAGCAAAGTTCAAGACCTAAGGATCGTCCGATCTAGACTTGTCTGAAGATATGCCTTAAGCTATCGGCAAAGTCATTTATTGACTTTGATACAACGATAACCTGCAAACTTCATTTAATGACTCTTTCCTTATTAGGCATTAATCTCAGAAAAAGGATATTCTGCCTGCATCAACTGTCTACCTATTTTTGGCAAAATGACAGAATTCGGACTGAACCTGGCAGATCTACCCATCAAATCTCAACAGCATGATTGAAGCATTTAATGCATTTAAATTTTAAATTCTCCAAAGCTGAAGATCTCTAACGGCTACAAGGGCTTCCCTAAGTATAAATAGAAGACTTTACTAAAGCATTGAAGAACTCTCTGGATCAATAGCTCTGAATTTACAACTATAAAATCTTCATCCTCAACAAACTAGTTCATTAAAAGCTTCAAAGTCAAATCTGTAAAAACATTCTTTGAAGAGCTCCAAACTGAGACGATTAGTCATTATAGCTCTTCATTGATTGCAATCCTTAGCATTAAAAGCACACGAGAATTATATCTTTGTAGATATTAATTCTCCCGCAAACACTTGGTCAACAAATATTTGTACACGATCCATTAGTGATCTATATTGTAAAGATTCTAGTGGAAAAAATAGTACACGATTTTCAAATCCAAAGTTGACCACTTTGGTTGTGGACGTAGCACTTATTTATAAATGTGAACCATATTAAATTTCTTGTCTATCTACTTTCTATGCTTGTGATTTGTTTTTACCTATTAATTTCCAGAATTCCAACAACTTTCATAATCGTTGATCTTGTACTATCAAGATCAGCTATCTTGAACTTGTCCTACTTCACTCAATTCCGCTGCATAATTCTTTCTAACCTTATGTGAAGTAACTTTGTCAAACAATTTTTAAAAATTGGACATAGGCTATTCGACCCCCCTTTCTAGCCTATTTGAGCACCTTGAGACCTAACACTCACCCACCAAAAAGTCTAGCAAAGTGTTGTCAAAGTCCTCTCCTCCAAGGAATGTGTCACCATTTGTTGCTTTCACCTACATGAAAGAAGTTATTTTATCTCTAGCACTAAACAGAGAAGGAAAAGAAAAAAAAAAGGTGGATTGCATAAATCTGCGAACCTCAAAAACTTTTCTTTTGATTAATGCTAAGAATTTTTAGAAGTCATCCTCCTCCTTTATCTGGGCTTGGGACCGGCAATGCAATGCTATATATACATTGGCGGAGCTAAAAAGGGGTTAGTTACCTAAGTGGTGCATGCATCTTTAAAAAGTAATTTATAAAATAACCAAAGCAATTAATATCAAGTTCAATTAACATTGCCCATATTCATATTCCCAAGCTTTACAGTAACTTTTGCAATCAAACTATAAGAGTCAGAGTAGCTCCTACACAAAAAACTACCCGTTTCACGAAACATAAAACCCTTCACCTCCAATACAAAAGAAGTGACAGAACTGTGAAGTTATGCAAAATACCACTCTATCCTTAATATACTTGAGTATTTACCAAAACCTAAGATCTTATGGTATACCTAAACCCCATTTAGGGTAGTAAGTGCTACTTAATGAAAAAGATTTACCGGAATTGTCTTAACAACCCGGTCAAGTAGCAATTCCAACCAAACCTTAATCCAGCAACTACATGCCCTTGCAAAAAATACGCAATATTCACAAAAATAAAAGATGACGACTTTTTCGCCTGGTTAATTAGATAGTCTCTAAAATTGCTGATGTGACGAGTCTCTTGCACCTTAAGGAGATTGCAAAAGTAAACAAGGCAGTGAAGATGACATAATTGAAGTCTATTCGATTTACCACATGGGAAACCCTTACACACCTACTACACAAATATCAAGCAGAGAGAGAGAGAGAGAGAGAGAGAGAGAGAGAGAGAGAGAGAGAGAGAGAGAGAGAGAGCAAATGAAGAAGAATGCAGACATACTAACCATGAACTATGTAGATGCATTTCGATCCTCGATCAACTTGGCAACCAACTCTTCTAATTTTTTAATCTTGTCGTCTTGAGATTTTAGCTTTACGGTTTGAGATTTTAGCTCCTCGTCTTGAGATTTTAGCTGCTTTAGTTATGTCTCGACAACAGACTCCAACTCTTCATGTATTTTAGAAGAGAAACCCCGAAGTGAGTTGGACTTCTCTGGCCTAGGGCTGAACCCAAGACCTGCTATGCGTCCAGACCTCTTGCCGAGGACAGTCTCAGGGATATCATCAGGCACCATTTCTGGATATGACTCCTTCAAGTAGCAATATTCTTCTGCAAGTAGCAATACCATTAATATAATAATTATTCTAAAGGAAATATACTACTTCAAATAGGAATGATAGGCCATAAATGGAACAAATTAAAATAGTAAAGACCAAAGATAATAATTTTTGTAATTACATAACTTTCCTTTGCTGATTCTGTCTTGAAATCATTCATTTCAGGACCCCCATAACATTTTTCGTAAAATTTTACTCGGTCAGGGTTCCCCTGTCATTCCAAATTCAACTATTTTAGTGTCTCATACGAATAAAGAACAAATGGCAATATGAGAGAAAATGGGTGCCATTTCGTTACGGGCTACCACATATGACATGGAGCCCATCACATGGTTTACATTATTCTTGGCTTTGTTTGTGGCATTCTTGAAACATTTTTGCTGCATTTAAAATAAGTAAATAACTGACCATGGCAAAAAGACATTAAAAAAACACTTGAATAGTGCAATACAATGAACATCAACTAAGTAATAAAATCTTCCAATATTGTGAAATAGTAATAAACAATTTACGGAAAGTGAAAGATTTCAAATATAAACCATGGCAAAAAGTCAAAAGAAAAAAAAAATTAAAACGTACCTGATACTCCTCATCCGCCCACCTATCACAATGACTCTCCCAATCTTTTGCCTCTACCCCTTCAGGAGGATTATGGCGTGCCTCGGCATAAGACATTCCATCCTCAATCAATTTTTTCCACTTTTTATGTAATCTACACACATGGTCCCTAAAACGGCTAGCAAGAATCGTATTTATACACCTCTTCACATGTGGGCCATCTTCAATCAAATTAAATCTATCCTGTTAAAAGTAAAGTGAAGAATAGCTTTATAAAAAATAATAAAGAAGATAAATTCAGCAAGAAAAGTAAAAACTTATTTCATAATCAAAATGTATACCTTGACCCTCTCATAGATAGCAGCCTTTTCAGTGTCGTCGAGTTTCTTGAAAGATAATGTTCCAGTAGGAATGGAGCTTTGGGCAATGATTCCAAGTTCATTAGAGAACTTCGCAGATATTACCCTATTAATAGGCATGCCTTTGGATTCAGGAATGTGGACAGGAAACTTGCCAAATGCTTTCAAGTACCTATCCATTCCTTTGCCTTTTGTTTTCCCTCATGTTACTAGCAATTAAAGCAAATTAAAGGAAATCAAAGTGTGAGATAAAAATATTTATATTTTATGACAGTTATAGTGCCTTACATATTCCAAGGTGTCTGCAATTTAAGTGTGTAGCAGGGATTGTCCAGAAAAGTCCACGAATACATAACATAACACTATGATGTAGGCAAAAATCATTACAATCGTGACTTTAAGTGTTAGAATGTGTAGCAGGGATTGTCCAAAAAAGTCCACGAATACAAGTGGCAAGTGTAAAGAAGAATGAAAGGATTACAATAGTGACTTTAAGTGTTAGAATGTGTAGCAGGGATTGTCCAAAAAAGTCCACGAATACAAGTGGCAAGTGTAAAGAAGAATGAAAGAATTACAACAGTGACTTTAAGTGTTAGAATGTGAAAATAGTAAAGCCACTTCCAGACTTATGGCTAAATTGCAGCTGTTGACTTTAAAGAGCCCACATGTGGCTATCTAATTGTTGTATGATCCAAACCAAAAAATCAACTGTCAAAAGGAAGAAACAAGTATTTGTCGCATCAATGAAAGATCTACGGTAAGCTACCCCAATTCAGAAATAACACTAGGGCACTGATCTACGGTAAGTTCTTTGATGGGGAGCTTCCATTAGAAAACTTAAATGATGTTACCACTTTTATCCTGTTTACATTAAACGAAGATAATCATTTTTATGTTTACCGTGAATGTGAGGCAGTTCATTTTGGGCTTCGGCAACTACACCTGGTGTATCTTGAACTTTATCACATTAGGTAAATTGGAGTGGAAAAGTTTATTCATAGATATTCTAATGTTCCATAGGTAGGTACATTCCATTTTGTTTCCCTATCAGGCATGAGGTTCCTCTTTAAGAAAGTCCCCGAGAGGACTTAGAGACATTTGAAAGAAAAAGGAAAGTCCACGAAGAGTCGGACAGCCGAGGAGACCATTGAAGGTCATACTATGCCTCTGGGGGACTCTCAGTTAGTCACATTGGGCCTTGAAGTTAGCTCATTTAGCCTCGACGAAAATCTTCTCTATCAACGGTGTGTGGAAGTTTTCGATTAACGAGGTGGAAATGGCTTTAGAAATGAAAAAGACCTCAAAAGAATCCCGATCAATTAGACGAACGGAGAACTTATCTCCCACAATAAGCATCTATTACTTTCTTTCTAATTGGGAGCGGAGTGAAAGAAAGGATTTTTGGCCTGCAACCATGGACTGTTTGTAATGAATTTGGATAATTCAAAATCACATAAGAGAAGCAGTTCTGATTCAGGCTATAGCCCGTGGCAGCTCCTGACTTTGCCGTGCATGACCAAACTAGATTTCGAAGTTCTATCTTATTATCACCGAGACAAACACCAAAAGCTGAATATTGATGTAAATTATAGAGCTATTGACTGCTACCACACCAATGATCACATAGAACATGAAACAAAAATATACATATACATCAAACAGTCAGGAGGTAATAGTATTTCATTTTCTAAGTCCTATTTTACCAAGATACTACTGCTCAGTAGTTTGTTCAAGCAAATGGGGTTTAACCAAGACTTAAAACAGTTAAGTCTATGAGGTTGATCGTCTGCTAAAGTTCATTGACCCTTTCCCCCTCTCTATCAAAGTCATTTATCTACTCAACTTAACCATATCTTGTCAAAATATATAATAAACCAAAAGACCCATGTTGGCAGCTTAATTGAATTTGATGGAAATCCCAAGTCCTAATTAGTCCTAATTGAACTCTAGTGCAAAATCAACCTAAATACAACAGTAAAGCCAACATAAGAAGAAAAGGAGATTACAAAAGAATTGCACCAACTAACCAAATTGCGAATAAAACCCTAGAATTAACTCTGTTCTTGTGGAATTAGAATTAAAGATCAATGCCAACAATAATTAAAAGATCAAAAATTCTTGTGTTAGAGAGAGAAAGTGAGTGAGAGAGATGGAGAGAAATTAAGAATGGGCAGCGTTACCCCCAAACACCCAAATATGATCTGTTTGCGTGTATGTGTGTGCGTGTGTGTTGAGCGAAAGAGAGACAGAGACAGAGAGATGGGGAGAGAGATGCAAGAAGGAGGGAGGCATACCTAGCTACTGACCGTAGCTATGCTCGCGCCGGAGGGCTGCAGGTGCGACGGCGGACTGTGGCAATTGAGAGACGCAGAGTGCTTCAATGGAGACGGTGAAAGAGGTGATTGTTTGGGTTTTGAGTGAGAAAGAGACGATGGGGTTTTGACTTCTGAGTACTTTTTGATTGGTTTTTCCCTTGATCTCCGTAATTAAAAATATGTTTTGCGATGAAATCAACCAGTAGCTAAATACTATCCTTTTTCGATGGACTTATTCCGTCGAAAATGGGCTTAATTTCGTCGGTAATCTAATCTTTATCTTTTCAATTGCCGCGCGCACCAAAAAAGTGCGCTCAATTTTTGGGCCTTCATTTGGCGACAAAAAAAAGAGGTTCGTCGCTAATGGGTCACATTTGTAGACGAAATTAATTTTGTCGCCCAATGATTCTGTATTAACTACAAAACTATAATTTTGTAGTAAAAACACATATTTTTACTACGAATTTAATTTTGTAGACAAAAAATCATAGCAAATTCATCATTTTCTTGTAGTGAGGGAGTGCCTTCGTAAATAAATCTGCTGCATTGTCACTTGATCGAACATACTGAATATTAATTTCCTTGTTCTTTTCAAATTCTTGAGTGTACGAGAAGAACTTTGGGGGAATATGTTTGGTCCTGTAGCCCTTAGTATCCTTCTTTGGTCTAGGCAACACATGCGGCGTTATCTTCAAATAACACCGTCGGACCTTTATTGACTGACAGTCCACTAGCTTCTTAGATGTGTTGAGTCATAGGTCTAAACCATATACATTCTCTACTTGCTTCATAAAGTGCAATAATTTCAGCATGATTTGAAGATGTAGCAACTAGTGTTTGCTTTTGAGAACGTCAGGATATTGTTGTACCTCCCATTGTGAAAACATAGGCAGTCTGTGATTTGGCCTTATGGGATTCGATAAATAACCTACATCTGCAAACCCAATTATTTCATGTTTTGAATTTCTGGGATAAAGCAATCCCAAATCGATTGTTCCTTGGAGATAACGAAATACGTGTTTAATCCCATTCGAATGTCTTCGTGTAGGGGATGAGTTGTATCTTGCCAATAGATTAGTAGTAAATGTTATATCTGGTCGGGTACAGTTAGCAAGATACATAATAGCTCTAATTGCACTCAAGTATGGTACTTCAGGACCAAGTTTTTCTTCGTTATCTTCACAAGGACGGAACGGATCCTTTTCAACATTTAGTGATATGTTAACCATGGCGTTAATAAGGGGATTTGCCTTGTCCATATTAAAACGTTTCAAAACCATTTTTGTTTAATTGGACTAATGTACAAATATTCCACTATGCAAGTGTTCTATTTGTAAACCAAGACAATATTTGGTCTGTCTAAGATCTTTCATTTCAAATTCTCCCTTCTGGTAATTAACAACTTCTTGAATCTCCTTTTGAATTCCAATAATGTTTAGATCATCTACATAGACAGTGATAATTACAAATCCAAATGTCGTTTTCTTGATGAAGACGCATGGGCATAATTGATTATTCACATATCCATTTTTCAACAAATGCTCACTCAAGCAATTATACCACATGCCTACTTGTTTACAAGTGATTACGAAGTTGCAAAGACTATATCAGACCTTTCTATCCTACTTTCTTTCTCTGTGTTGCTCAATAGCATCTATCCAGTCCTCACAGGCAAGTCCATCATTTTAGTACGAGTAATGCTACATTTACTGTACAACTATCAATGCATTACACTTTAACGCTTTCTGTTTTTATTTTTATTTTTTTTTGAATAACAGATCGATGCTTTATTTTCCTTGTACCAAATGTTTAACATGAGATGTGAAATAGCTGAAAAATGGGGTGCTATTAGCGATTTCCGAATTCTCTTGCTAACAGTGAAAATATTGTTCCTACTTAGCACGGGTGGCAGTTGGAGCTGGTATGCAAGGTATTGTTGCAGCTTTGAAGTCTCGGTGGAGTTTCTGTGGATGATTATGATTCTACTTCTTGGCTTATGAAAGTCAGCAGTGGTAGAGGGCTTTGATTGCTTTCATCCTTAAGTTGTTCTTTGTAGTTTAGCAGTCTTCTTTGATGATCAACTTATCATCGAGGATAGAAAAGTAGCACATTTAGACTTGTGTGACTGATGTCTGATATTCAGTTTCAGCTGATCTAAGCTAGATAGAAAAACATCAGTAACACTTTTAAAGTCTTTATCAGACTTTCAATGATAATCGATAAATGGCTTAAAGAGAGTAGAGATTATGAATATATCCTGATATCTTTGAGTGGCAAATTGTCAAGGAATATCATAATTCAAGAAGGATTTTGTAGAGTACCCAATCTGATAGCCTAGTCTTATGAGAAAGAATTAACACTCCATTTTTCTTGCGAAGGAAAAAATAGGTTTTCTTTATATCTTACATGTGTCATTCACCTAAAAGACATAATAATTTACTAGGAAGATATTGAAATATTCAATGTAAGCAGCTTCTCTATAGATGAAAATAAAGACATAGTAATTATATCAATCAATAATGTATAAAGAGAAGACTTAGGATAGGAGAATATATATATATATATATATATATATATTTGAAAAATGTTTTGGTTTCTCCTTTAGTCAACCTTTATATCACTTTGAAATACTTATCCTCCCTACTGTTGATTGAATGTAAATTCCATCAGTAGTTAAGACTTTCTTTCAGCAAGTGTACCTCATGTTCCCATTATCCATAAGAAAACTGTATTTGATTAATAAGAAGTTATAAGCAGTTTTCATATGAAATGTCTACAAAAATAATTTTTGAAAAGATTATGAATTTTAGAGTAGAAATCATTTTCAATCAAAGCATCTTTATATTGAGCTCTGGACCTCTCTCAAGCTGTTAAGCTTGGAAACAAATTGTTTCGACAGAGACAAGCTCTGATACCAATTGTAGGTCCCGGTTTCCTAACGGATAGAGCTCATGAATAGGCTAGGGGGGAAGTGAAAAGCCTATTCAACAAACTTAATTTTTTTTTTTTTTGAAACTTCATGTTATGAAAATTCTAATTGATATGAAGAATCATATTGACTTATCAGTATGAGCAGAAAATAAGAAATGATCAGTTAGTGAGTAAGTGAGCTGATGGGATCGGCTAACTTATGGCAAGCAGTCAACTGAATTAGATAGGCACACTGAGTAATTAGTATGGACAGTGAAAGTTTGTTTAAGGTTGAAAGATCAATCGGTGATAGGATCGGCCATCGATAACTAAGTGACGAGTGTGAGATATAAAGCATAAAGAGACTCAGTCACTTAATACTTGCTAATGCTTTAAGTATGGTAGTTTAGACTTGGAATAATAATGCTAGTAAGTTCAGTTCACATGTAGTAGCAATTTACTCCAAGTAATAAGATAGGCAATGATATATAACAACAAAACACAAGATTGAATTCAGTTGACTAGATGACAATCAGCATAAGATATTTCATATAACGAATTCGGTCAAGTTATACATCTTTGTTTAGCTAACTTGCCTAAGTACATATTATAGAAAGTAAATTAATCTATTAAAGAAAAACTTATAAGCAGTCTATTCCTAATGCGATTTACAAATGGATGTTTTATCCATTTGCGATTTCACTTGCTACCATCTCCAGAACCATCATCTAGAAACATTTGGAAAAATTGTCTTTGATGATAGGAGACTTAATCAAGTGAGATGAGTTAGAATATTAAAAGTGATGTTCAAACTAAAAGGTTTGAACATCTCTTTTGGGGATATCCCGACTCATATGAGGGTGTATAATCAAATCCACACTAACCATTACAAAAATTAGTAAGGTTGTATGTATAGATAAGATATGGAGTGAAGACCTAGACTCTGGACTAGACGCTAACAGATTGGATCTCTTTGGACATTATTTTCCTTCTTCTCTCTTTTTTCTTCTCATATACTTGGTGCGTGAAATCTTCATCCTTCAGAATTTTGAGAGGATGATGGAGATGAGCTTCAAGGGTAATCGGTAGATGACTGATTTGACTCGCTTGAATAGACTTTAACTTCACAAGTGTATTGCTCTTGCACACCTCTATCTTTCTTTTCTTCCACAAGCACTTGCTGTGATATACTAGTTTAAGTATTTTTCACTATGTTCCTTAGTATATCATAATATCCACATCTTTTAAGCTCGAGCAGATGCTAGGGGTATTTATAGTGATAGAGATGAGGGTAGCCATTTGAGAGATGCTTTAATCCAACCGTTGGATTTTGTCTTGTAGTGGTTGAATTCAAAACCTTGAAGGCTGAGTCCGGGATTTAGTGCTTTTGAAGAGGACAGTAAAATCTTCTTTAGAGAAGACTTTTACGTGCCTGAAAAGCTTTGAGGTATTGTCACATCATAGAGTACTTTATGGCAGGGTCCACGTGAAAAACAGTACTTTGAGATCAAGTTGAGTGTAGAAAATATATTTTTAGAGAATCTAAAAATATATTCCTTTTTGTCCGTTGAAGTCTTGATCAGCTGATGTGAGTTTTCGGGACTTGGGCTGGGCATCAGTTGCTAGAGTCAGTTTAAGCTTTGCCTTAGACATCAGTCGGTGACGTGGCTTCTTTGAATTTCTTCAGTTTCTTCTATCAGCTAGTTTCTTCTATCAGCTGATGCTTGGTGTCCTAAAGAGATCAGTAGCTGTCTTTGAGTTTTTGATAGTCACTTTATTTGATTTCCTATCATATTGAGTCGGGATGGTCTAAGGCCGAATAACTTAAGTATGTAGCACGCAGGCTACTAATTAAATCTAAACATGTTATCCTAATCCTAGATAGGTTATGGTTACAAGAAAATCTTAAGTAATTAGGGAATATTCACTTAGAGGTATTATAATAAGTGAATAGGTAAATATTTCCAACACACCTCACCTTGGCACTATCATCTGTCTCTCCCTAAGGTACTTGGTGAGAGTCAAAGGTTGAGGGTAGGTAATAAGTCTTCTTGGTATCCCACTTCCTTTCCATGAAACCCAGAAGACTGCTAGGTTAAAGCGTCTAGGTTGATGTACTAAGCATGTTTACCTTTGAGTAAACATCTACTAAATTTTAATATAAAATGTATTTTACTACATTCAGCCTTTACTTATCTTTCCGTCAATATATGTTTTATATGTTGAGCAATTTGTTTTATGGAATGGAATAACTGCATCTTATGAAGATTCAAATTTGTTGTTAACAACTCTACTTGTACTTATTTATGTTCAGCCAATTTGATCTTCCAAGTATTACATTTGCTGTTAAATCTTTCCACTGTATAACTCTTATACTTCAATAAATGTAATATTCTCAACTTTCAAGCAGTGTTTCAAGTCTGCTGTGACAGAATAGATGATGTCTGCTAAAGCACATGAGTTGATCTCAGCCATGTCGCTTCTATAGAAAGTTGACCTAACCTCATAAATATTTCATCTTTGCTCTTTAATGTATTTTTAATTTAGGATGAAATTTTAAGTGATGGTAATATAAGTTATTCACCCTCCACCCTCCCTTCTAGCCTTATACTAAGCTTACTACATAAGACCAAAGGAACCTAACAGTAGGATTATGTTTGGGAGGATCCCATCAAACCCCAAGGGGGACTCTAAATCATCAAATCCAGCGCAGGAGGAGGAATTTTCAGCTCCAAGCTAGGGGGACTCCAAACCTTGCGCCATTTTGAAGCACCCCCCCTCCCTTGCGTCAAAGTTGGTGCATTATCATCTCTTGCGCTATAATTTTTATTTTATTTTTATTTTTTTGGTTTTAAATACTAGTTTTGTATTTTAGTTTTGTGTTTTGATTTAAATACTAGTTTTGTATTCTAGTTGTGTTTTGATTTAAATACTAGCTTTGTGTTTTGGTTTAAAAACTAGTTTGTGTTTTAAACTCTCTTCGTTCCAGGCAAAGAGTCCACTATACTATTTTGAGATGTTCTACTCAAGGAGACCACTTTAAAAAATTATGCGTATAATTTTTATAAAACTTTTAACTTTACCCTCCACATGTAATTCAAACATATTAACAATGCTAAAATATATTTGTAATTATAACCAACTTCAACACTACTTATATATCTCTTAATTATTAGATTTTTTAAACATGGACTCTTTGGATGGAAGGAAGGGAGTATTCCGTTCCAGGCAAAGAGTCCACTATTCTATTTTGGGATGTTCCACTTAATTATAACAAACTCCAATACTTACATGTCTCTTAATTATTTGACTTTTCAAACGTGGACTTTTTGGGTAGAACGGAGGGGTAGTATTTAATTCATTTTCAATTAAAATTAAAAATAAGATATAAATAACAGATTTGTTTTGCTAATACATTAATACAAATTTGATGAAATAAAACATATGTAATAAATAGAATAATAAGAATATACTTAGAATATTCCTTTTTGTGTAAAATTTGAAGTAGGATGGTTGGAGATGGTGGAAAATATTTGGTGCAGAAATTGCACTAAATTTTTTGGTGCAATTTCTGCACCAAACTGTTGGAGATGACCTTATAAAGTGCTACCCGTGCCCCCCCAAAAAAAAAAAAAAAAAGTATATACAGTAATATTTATTTGTGTATATGTTGTATATAATTTTAGTTTTTAAAATTTTGATTTTCTTAATAAACAATATTAAATCAAACATTTCCAAAAAAAATTAAATTAAATTAGCATACCCTTGGAAAATCTTGTCAACAAATAACCCCCCCTCCCCCAAATCCCCAAATTCCTTCTTCTTCTTCTCCTCTTGCTCAACCATAAGCATTAAGAGTAACTGCAATATTAAAATTGACATATGAATACCAATTATTTTCCATAATCTCCAACCATCCTATTATTAATATTAATAATAATGATAATAATATTAGGTTATCGATAACTGGTACCAATTTGTACAGAATACTAGGTTAGTTCCGTGCTTTGCACGGTTTTAATATTTTTTTTTAAATAATTGTTTATAATAAAAATATTTTAATTGAAATACTTTAAACAAATCTAAAATTGGATAAATATTAAAATTGACATATGAATACCAGTTAAAATTACTTATAATAATATTTGCAATGTAAAAATTAAATAACATCTCATCAATATATATTGTTATTATTTTTTTTTTAAAGAATGATAATTGAAAGATGCCCATTGAAATTTGTTGTAGAAAAAGGAACTTAAAGGATGTGCATTAAAAATGGGACAACTTAGGAAATGGACAGTTTAGAGGAGAAATTACTAAAAGACGCACTAAATGGGACATTTTAGGAAGGGTAGGGGATTAGGCGGAAAAAAAATGAACGTAAAGTTGTCACGTGGCAGCAGTAGCTTTTGTGTCAGTACTAGTTATATTCCAAGTATACAAATGTCAACAATCAATAATACTCTTTTTGTTCCTAAATTATCGTTCTATTTGATTCTAAATTATCGTTCTATTTGATTTTTGTTGGTCAAATATGATATTTTTTAAATAAAAATTTGACGTATATTATTTTATTTTTTGCTAAAATCATATAATAAGTAACTCGTATTATATATAACGAGCTACGTGTTTTATAATTTTGAATAAAATAAAATAATATACATCAAATTTTATTTGAAAACATCACGTTTAACTAAAAAAGTCAAACGAACGACAATTTAGAAACATATGGGGTAGTATATTTTTCTCCTGCCCTCTTCCTATAAGCCTAATCTTTTCAATCTCTTTTCATGTAAGCCTAAATTCATAGGATATATATATATATATATATATATATATATATATATATATATATATATATATATATAAGTGAAAGAAAATTTACAATTTGAATCCATAAAGGATTCTATTTTCAAACTTCAAAATATAAACTAAAATATTTACAATTGAGATTTTTGCTCAACACATGAGCAGAGAGAGAGAGAGAGAGAGAGAGGATTCTGAGGTGTGTGTTCTTCCTCTCCTTCCTACTGATCTTTATAGGCTTAATTTTTCAGGTTCCAACGCATCTTAAGTCCAGAAATATTTTCTAATGGACAAATTAGTGGGAGACAACTTTATGTAACTTTTAACTCCTTTCTACCATTCTTGGCACCTTTGAGGATAATTGTGATATTGAAAATTCCTTGTCTGCCCACTTCTTGGGTTGGTGGAAAAAACTTTTTCATTTCCGTGACTCATTTTCTACCCGTAACTTTGGCCTTTCTTTCTACCCGTCACTTTGGCCTTTCTTTCAATCATTCTTCTGACTTTTTGCCTTGTAAGACCCACCACCTTTGTCTTGATCATTTTTCAAAAAGTTTTCTTTGAGAGATTGAAATCTTGTGTATTTTCTTGAGAATATGTGAAAAAGGAAAGACAAGGTATCATATTCAAAAAAAAAAAAAAAAAAAGACAAGTATTTCTCATATCCTGTAAGCAAGACTTGAGGCATGTTGATTTCCAGTTTGACTGGGGGCATTGTTGTGTTGGCCCTATATAGTTAGTAGTGTTTTTTAGTTTGAGATGCCGTGGTTCCCCCTCCCCCCTCTCTTTGGTTTCAATTAGTGTTGCTACACATTGCCGTGGTGGTGCTCCCCCACTGTGACGGTGTTTAGTCTCCTATTTCCCCACGCCCGCTGCCGCTAATTGTTTCAACATAAGGCTCCCTCCCCCACGGCATCGGACTTTTTTTTATTTCTTTGTTTTGTAGGTAATCTCTTGCCAGCATACGTGGCTTGACAATTGGTTTCGTTGGTTGTGACTGTTACAAAACTACCTCGGATCGAAGACGTGTTCTCGGCGGTGGTAATATCACGAAGAGAGTTGTCGCGCCGGCCACGCCTCATACATTGCATGCCAACTATTCTGGGGATGTGACACATGGGTTGTTGATGATGTTTCTATATTCCGGATTTTAGAGCATCTACATTGGCAAAATTCCTTCGAGGCATTCCTAGTTTAATAATACAATTCATTTAATAACACATCTTCCCAATGAAAAAATTCCTCAAACTCATTTCTTATGTGTCTCACACTCCTTTATTTTTATACTTTTCAAACAAAGGAGTGATGTGTGATGAATTTTTATATTTATTGCGTGAAGAATTTGTTTCCAATTAGGAATAATTGATAACATTTTTTGAGGAACAAAAATCTGGGAACGGCTACCAATGGCTAGGAACAAAATCATTATGTTAGAACATAATTTTTTGGCAACCAATGGGAATGCCCTTTGACGCCACGTTGGCTTGGATTTTGGACACCTGGTTGGTGTGTTGGATGTGAGGCCACTTTAAGTGCAAAGAGTTTAGTACTCCAATTAACTTGTGGGCTTAATTGGAGTACTTGTGGGCTTGGGGTTTTATTGTACGGGTTGTGCCAAGAGGCTTGGGTTTCTGTTTGTTTGTTTTTTTTTTAGGTTCTTTTATCTTGGACATGTTGGGGTGTATTTTTGTATTTTATTTATAAGTTAATTGGGTTTGGTGTGTTGTTTTTTTTTTTTTTTAGGTCGGTGATAGACCGTGTCTTAGTAATCGAAAGGATCAATATAGGTTAGGTTTTTGAAGGTGAGTCTTTGACCATCAGCTTTTTTATTATTTAACATTGATACGAGATTTCATCATTGATGATAAACCTTAGGTTTGGTTAGCCTTAGATGGCTAGGCGGTGAATCGAAACTGTAAGGTAAGGTTTGGGCTCTTTGTAAAATTTTCTGATGTTAATAATATGTCCTTCCTTTTTATCAAGAAAAATAAAGTACTACTCCCTCCGTTTCTAAATTATCGACTTATCGTCCTGTTTTTCTTTTTTGTCCGTTTTGAATTAATTATTTTCTTTCCAACTTTCCTTTTAAAGAAAACAACTTTTACTATTTTACCCTTTAAAAATTTACTCTTCAATAGTGGGACCCACCACTTAACCATTTACAGCTGTTTTCTACCAATGTCATGTTTCAATCATCACAATTTTTTATTTTTGCCGAGTAAGTTATACAGTAATCATCACATTTTGAATTTTTCAAAAGTTTGATTGGAGGGAATATATTTCATACTGTATTTTTACAGAACTCAAAAAGTCTAGTGGCAGTATTATCTCAAGGGTAAAAATGGAAAATTCTAAAAATGCAAATATTTATATTTGAGTCAAAAAAAACAATTTAAACGGTGTGTCGGGCCAAACATGACTATAATTTATGAATGGGGGAAGTATAAAATATTTTAAATATATAAATTATTATTTTCAAAACACAAAAAAGAAAATGTTGACTTCCTGCAGCATATTAATGGTCCATGGTAAATGCAATATGAAAATAAAATGGAATTATAATTCATATACACGTGCATGAAGAAACAACCAACCAATGTACCTAAACTGCAGGAAGATGGGAGTAGTTGGCTCCTTGAGTTTTGGTTGGTAGAAAAAGAAAAAATATATATATATATATTATATTTGATATGATCTCTCTACATTAATAAATTAACCTCAACCCACTCTTTTTTTATATGTTCTTGTGAATATGTGATTGGTTGGATTCTGAGAGAAAGAAAAAGAGAAATGGAAGAAGGAAAGGAGAAGATTAAGATGCTATGTCTCCATGGGTTTAGAACTAGTGGTAGTTTCCTTAAGAAGCAGCTCAGCAAATGGGATCCTTCTATCTTTGCTCAATTTGACATGGTAACCTTCTCTGATCTTACTCTTTGATAACTAATTATATGCTCAAAATGAATGGAGCTGATTTGAGCTCAGCTCGACTCGACTCGTCTCGACTCGGATTGAATATGGGTGTAGCTCGAACATGATATTAGGGTCATGTATAGATGAGTAGTTCTGTTCTGCTTAAATAAGCTCGATAATCACATTGTATATACACATTGTCATTATGTATTCTTATAGGTTTGTTTGCATGTTTGTTTTTCTTTTTTAAAGGTTGGAGGAGCAGGCCTTACCCTAACTCTTATTATTATTATTATTTAATACTCCCACCGTTTCGGACAAAGAGTTAACTTTTGACTTTCTTTGGTCAACTTAGCTAAAGTTTGACCAATAATTAACATAAATTTAATGATTTTTACAAAGTTATTAAAGTTGTAATTCATAGTATTATTAAGATAGTTTTTAATTAATAAAATTTTATTTCTTAAAATATAAGTAAAATATGTAAATTTTTTATTTGATTTAGTCTTAAGTTGACTTCTATAAAGAAAAGTCTTCTCTTGCCTGGAACGGAGGGAGTATCTTGAAATACTACAATTAAGATTATAAGATGTATTCGGTGTGGCTAGAACAAATTATTTAAACACCCGACCTCTCTGCTGAGAGTAGTGGCGTACGAGGAGCAGTACTAAATGGGCCATTGGTAAGGCTTCAACAACAACTGTGCCTCTAGTGAGGCTTGAACACCCGACCTTTTTAAGTATCATGGTATCGTTTCTAGTGAGATTTGAACATTCGATCTCTCCGTTAAGAAAACATTTTTATAGGTTTGTTCTCTGTCGCAATTTAGTGACTTTGGTTTAGTAATTTTGTACTTTCTCTCAGTTCACCAGTTTTTTTATCTCTCTCTAACTTATCTTCAATCATTAAAAAAAAAAAAAGCATTTAAAATTACAAAGTTAAACACATCTTTTATATAACTTAATTAAACTACTTTTCATCTTAAGCTTTAGCATTGGCTTGTTTATAGCTCGTTACGAGTAGCACACATACGCTAGAGGCTAGACAAGAAGTTATCAACTGGTCCATAGATAGGACCATTTCTCTTTTTTAACATTTTGCAATCGAATGAAAGTCTCTCTCTCTCTCTCTATCTATATATATATATATATATATATATATATATATATATATAAAAATAGATTTGCATTGGTAGAGCTAAGGTTTCAAAAAGTGTGAGGCCTGGGTTCGATCTATACCAAACCCCTTATAACACATTAAAAAAAAGTTTAAAAAAAAGGAATATAAAAACATAAAGGCTAATTTTATTTTAAGGTCCAAGGTTACTCTCTTGTCATATAAAAGTTGTCACGTACGGATCACGTGCAATTCTTGGGGAACATCTCGCAACATGTGCAAGAGGTTCGTAGAAATAAAATAATTTTTTTAACAAGTGTATCTATAGCATTTGTTACTGTTTTTCAATGTAGAAATTTATTACATTAAAAATATTACAAATCCATTGGGTGTTATTTCAATGTATTCAAGATATTTTCGATGTAACTATTTCTATTAATAGAAGTTTAACAAGTTTTATAGGAGCATTCGGTACCAAAATTTCATGAAAAAAGTTGAATCAAAAGTACTGCATCTTGAGAGAACACCTTGCACCATTTTTGTAGCAATCAATTGAATCATTATATGTTCAAGCTCAATGATTGATCATATGATCATTCATGAAAGAAATTCAATAGTTAGTTTTATCTTTTCTTTTCTTTTTTGTTTGATAAATGTACGCATGTTGTTCACAAAATGCACGTATTTTTTCAATATATATATATATATATATAAATATATTATTTTTTATTTTTATTTTTATTTTTGTTCAAGATAATATATGCTCCTTCAGTCCCGGATAAATATTCCTAGTTAACAATACACAAGAATTAAGAAACGTAATTAATGATGTGTTGTAAAATATTTTTTGACAATAATACTCATTAACATTAATTGAGTTCCACTATTTTAAATAAGTGGTTTTCTCTAGGCTGTGCTATATTAAATGAAGCTTTAAGGGTATATTAGAAAAAATGGTAGAGAAAATGTTTATGAAAAGTTTTTATGAACATTAGTTGGAACATCAAAAATAGAAAGTAGAACATTTATCGGCAGAGGAGTATGATTATTTAGAATTTACGTATTCTGTTCATAAATTAGAATAAAAAATGTAAATCACTATCATTTCTCTTTTACAATATTGCCTTTGGCCGTATGATGTGCACATAATGTGCTGCCAATAGATATTAATTTCACAAATATTTAGATTTTAAAATTTGGAAAACAAGTGGCCGCCTAAAACGTGATTTTTGCAGGTATTTTTAGACGGATTGTATACAGCAAGAGGCAAATCTGATATAGAAGGCATCTTTCCATCACCTTATTTTGAGTGGTTTCAGTTCGACAAGGTATAATTTTGTTTTAAATTTTAATACCTTTTTTATTACTTGTTATATTAATATGATAGACCACAGGACAGTTATTTAAGAGTAATATTATGGGTAAAGAATCAAATTTTTACACTAAATGATGTATCACCTGATGTGATGTATTAATTTTGATTTTTAATTTTATTTTTTGTGCCAGATCAGGTGACACATCATTTGATGCAAAAATTTAGTACTCTTTAGGTACCCATAACATTACTCGTTATTAATGATGTGTTAATGGAATAGTGAGAATGCACTACTCCCTTCGTTCCAAAAAAACTGTCCTCTATTTTATTTTGAGACGTTTCAAAATATTGTTTCTTTTTCATTTCTAAAAAGTTTCTTTAAGCAAAATTGTCTATAATAACACTCTAATTAAAAATGAGATGAAAAAAATAAGAATGACCCATTGATTTAATACAACTAAAAGGTACTTTTTGAAAAATTAAAAAAATAAAAAATAATTTTTTTTGCATAAAGTTGACCCTTTTCTTTAAACTCGTGTAAAGTTAATAAGAGATATTTATTTTGGAAACAGAGGGAGTAGCAAATAGGATCTTGGTCCATTTTGTTGGGAAAGACTTGGAAACCAGTAGTTTGGACTAGTTATTTTTAACGTGACTCAAAAATGAAAGACGAGCAGGTTTCCGTGCTGATGTTAGATAAGCAAACTTTACTGATGTTGATCACCACGATATATACCTGCTCATATTCAATCTCAGTCATTGAATCAAATTGAATCAAACTGTTCCAAACTACTGGTCCTAAAAAAAATAGCTAGCTGACGAACCCCATTTTGTTCTCTTCCTTGAGAATTTGCAATTAGAATATGTGTTAAGGACTATATATATTATGTTTGGTCAAAATAGATTTTCTGATTATCACAATAATTGGGGATGGGAATACTTGAACATTGATGAACAGGACTTCACAGAGTACACAAACCTGGATGAATGCATCTCCTACTTGTGTGAATATATAACAAGGAATGGTCCTTTTCATGGTTTACTGGGCTTCTCTCAGGCAAGCATGTCTTCCCTCTTCCTTTATTTCTCTATTCTTCCACCTTCATTCAACATCATTATCCCTATGCAAAAGCCAAATAAAAAACAAAATATAATTTTCTTATACTACATTGTAATTCACCATGGTTTGTTATCTCACTTGGTTTTGTACCAAATCTCTTAACTCTAATTAGATTTCCTTCCTATGCAGCCAAAATTTGAACTGTATAATGAAGTCATATTTCTTTTTTTTTTCTAACAATTGATTATCATAAATGCTTGGGGTTTCTTCATACATGACCTCGTCAAACACCCAATGTTACTTTTATACAATAAGAAAGTAGAATATTTTTCTACCACTTTTATTGTATATTATCCCCTTAATTAGGACTGTCAACAACCGCGGGCAAGTGAACGTCCACTTGTTCGGCCCGAAAAAAATAAAGGTCGAGCTTAAGCTTAGAATGATATAGCCAAGTTTGAACAAAAATTTAATGCCCGAAAGCTATTTGGGCAGAACTTGGTTATTATGTACTTAAGCCCAAAATAGCCCCGACTTGAATATATATATATATATATATATATATATATATATATATATATATATATACAAAATTAGAAAATAACGGTTTAAATTCACTTATTATTTTGATCCAGGGAGCGTCATTATCTGCCCTACTACTTGGCTACCAAGCACAGGTGTGACAATCTCTCTCTCTCTCTCTCTCTCTCTCTAAGTCATTTGACAACCATCGAATAAAGAGTAATTTTAGAGATTCTAACAATTTATGTCTTAAGGTTCAAAAAAAAAATAATAATAACTTATGTCAACCTATCATTTCAACTATGTGGGAGATCATGTGATTGGTTAAATATTACATCACTAAATTACGAAGTCACAAACCGACCAATCACATGCATTGGCACATAAGTTGCGATGAATAGTTGGAATAAAATGTTGGATTTCCTCTAGGAAAACTAGTAACGCGGGTGCAATGAATGTACAAAATGCAGGGAAAGATCTTGAAGGATCATCCACCCATGAGATTATTTGTATCAATATCAGGGTCAAAGTTCAGAGATCCAAGCATATGTGAAGTTGCATACAAAGATCCCATCCTGGTCAAATCTGTTCACTTCATAGGAGCCAAAGATTGGTTGAGATTGCCTTCTGAGGAGCTTGCCACTGCCTTTGTTAACCCTCTCATTATAAGCCACCCTCAAGGCCATACTGTACCAAGACTTGGTAACTTCTCTTCCTCATCCTGTTACTCCCCATTCATTTCTCATTCATTCACTAGGTATAATTAGGTCCTTAATTGCTAATCGCTCGCTCTTTAGGGTCCATAGTTAATACTCCCGCTGTCTTAAAATAAGTGTTTTTTATTTTATTTACAGAAGTTTTAAAATAATGTTATCTTTCCATTTTTAGAAATATTCTTTTAGGCAATTGTTTATAGTACTGTCATTAACTGTGAAGGAAAAATGAAGAGTGTTCCATTGATTTGACACCACCAGAATATTAAAAAAAAAAGTTATATAAAGTCAATCACTTTCTTAAAACACATGTAAAGTCAATAGAGGACACTTATTTCAGAACAAAAAGAGTATTATTTTCATTATGGGGCCCATATTTATTTATCAATTTAATGTCTGCCCTAACTATTTTTAAATTTTGGCATTAGGTTGTACCTGCCGGTTACATAAACATTTATTTATTTTTTGTTATTTCGCATTCATACATTCAACAATTTATGCTATGTGAATGTCATTAAACAATATGAAAAACATATGAAATGACCAAAGAGGACCACACGCACACACAAAAACGCATGTGATTGGGCACATGATAAATTAACTCCAAAAATTTACAGTTTTTTTAGAGACCCCAGTTTATTATGAAAATGTAACTATGGTCCCTTGTTTTTTAACATGAGACCACCCCACGGTGTATAATGGGTGTAAACTATGTACTCTAAAATTCGATTAGCATTAACACAAACATAATAATAGTTGGGGAGTTGATGCTTCCTACTGAAAATATCATATTGGGTGATTCAAAACAAGCATGATTGCTATTGCGCATTTCAGATAATGGTGAACCTATTAAAATATCGTACTCCGACTGTCTCATATTAAATGTCTATTTTTATTTATGATCATCATTAAAAATAAACACTGATTTTAGACGGATGGAGTAGTAAATACTTGAGCCTCCTACTTGAAATTAATAAATTTGAAAGGGTTTAGCCCCAAAACTTAGTAGGATGTAGAATTTATGTTTACGGGATGTGGTCGTGATGTCGTATGTTCTAAACTTGCTAAACCTCAATAACTTTGTGTTTTAAAGTTACCCTTTGTGTCAAATGTGAAGAAGACCAATTACGGCGAGTGAATTCTAGCATGTTTAAAAGGAGTTTGATTCACTTTACTTAAGCTTCATTTACTGCAAAATGTACTTAACAAACAGATGAGGAAGCTGTAACAAAGTTGAGTGAATGGATTAACGAGATCTATCGAGGCAGTAATGACGGAGAAGCACAAATGGTAGAAGAAGCGAAAAATGATATAGAAGATGTTATTAGCAAGAGATGCAACCAAACCCTAACGGAGAAGACGAAAGTTGAAGAAAAAGGAGCACAAATGGTAGAAGAAGCAAAAAACACGATATAGAAGATGTTGTTAGGGAGCGATGCAACCAAACCCTAACGGAGAAGACGGAAGTTGAAGAAAAAGGAGCGGCAGAAACATGAACAAGCTGGGAAATGGACTTGCATTCGTGTAAAATACGGATGGGGTCTTTTATGCGTTATATCACATTATCGTTCGGGCATGATATCCTTAACTATAACCAATGACTAGCTTATAGTTTACTTGTTTGGTCTTTGATAATTGTTTACCGGATTGATGTTCTTGCCTTCGTTGTAATCCCATGTATGCCGTTCTGTATTTTGTTTAATGCTCGACTTATGTCTTTGTATTTGACTTTTGTCAATCTTTTATTTCATTATAATATTGTGTATTACCGTATGTGAAGATTACGTATTAGACATCTCTCTCTCTCTCTCTCTCTCTCTCTCTCTCTCTCTCTCCAAATCTCCTCGCGTCACCCGTCGCCTCGGCTCTCTTTCACGACTTCACCAATCGAGATCTAATACTCGAATGAACCCAAGTGTTTAGGATTAATATTGTTGGTCCGTAAGTTTGATAAAGAAAGGCTAGAGGTAGGGATGAATAACCTTTCTAAACTTTTTGAAATCAAAAAGAATTTCTTCAAGTTAGTCTAGTAAACTACTAGACAGTTTTGTACCAGAATTGAGTTACAAATCAATTTTGTAAAGCAACTGAATTTAGTAAATCAAATTGAGTTTACAGAGTATTTTGCAGTGAAATAATTTACATAAAACATTTCTAAAACAAGCTCCTCAAGAAATAAAACAATGGCTAAAACAAATACTCCCTCCTCCATTCCAGGCAAAGAGTTCACTATACTATTTACGAATGTTTCACTTAAAGATTTCACTTTTAAAAAATTATATTTACAATTTTCATAATCTTTCATCTTTACCCTCTACTTGGGTTATAATTATCTTGGTTGCGCTCAAATATTTTTGTAATTATAACCAACTACAATGACACTAATATAAGTAGTTCTTAATCACTATGATTAGTAAAGAACAAGTTGAACAAATTAAACAAGTAAATGAACTCTCAAGTAAATAAAAGCAATATGAGACAGATTTAAAGTGGTTCAGAAGCTTTAGCCACACCCCCAATACGCACATTGTCTTCCTTCTAACTAGAAAGGGTTTCACTATAATCAAACCGAACTAGACTCCAAGGTTGTGTTACACGATTGTGTAAACTCTAATTCACGAGTTGTGATATCCCACATCGGGTAGATGTGGGACTTGTGTATTCCTTATAAGTGGTCACCCACTACTACTGGGCACCAACCTATCCATGGACTTTTTGGTGGCTTGTGGTGGGTCATTTGATCTAAGGTGCTTAGTGGGTCAGTGCGTGGGCTATGCGTGGCGGACCGGGCTTCGGGCTCGGGTCGTTACAAATGGTATCAGAGTGGGTTCCGGTCGAAAATGTGTTGGAACACATCGCCCGGGGTGCCGATCCTTTGCGCCTCCTTTGGCTCTTGACGAGGACGTCAAGGATTCAAGTGGGGGAGATTGTGATATCCCACATCGGGTAGATGTGGGACTTGTGTGTGCCTTATAAGTGGCCACCCACTACTACTGGGCACCAACCTATCCATGGACTTTTTGGTGGCTTGTGGTGGGCCAGTTGACCCAAGGTGCTTAGTGGGCCAGTGCGTGGGCTATGCGTGACGGACCGGGCTTCGGGCTCGGGTCGTTACACGAGTTTCTTTAGTTTTGCAAGATCACTGAAAATTTTGTCACTCGAGTTTCTTCAGTTTGAGATGACTAGAAAATTATGTACTCCTTCCTTCCGTTTCAGACAAAAAGTTTACTTTTCCTTTTTTAGAAATCAACACGTGATTAAATCAGATCAGAATTTTACATACTTTACTTATGTTTTAAAAAAAAATTATTAATTAAAAACTACCTTAAAAATACAATGAATTACAAATTTCATAATTTTTTAAAAACAACTATATTTATGTAAATTATCGGTCAAACTTTAATTAAGTTGACCCAAAAAAGTTAAAAGTTAAATTTGCCTAAAACGGAGGTAGTACTCAATGTCAGACTTTTCTCAAGTAATCCAGTTATTTGTATCACATATTTCTCCATGTCTCAGTGTATAACTCTATTGATTCTCCTCTGTATATTTACCCTCTTCTTTTCGTTATCCATATCTATGTATACATTCACAGGTTTCCTACTATATTATTAACAGTGAAAATGCTCTACACTATTTGTAGTAACCTTCCAGCAAGTTGTCTGACAATGTAGCCGCTACATTTGCCTCATTTGACCAATTAGAGTTTTTGATTTGTTTGCTCGTTCACTGTCGATAACACGCACGTTGACCGTCAAGACCTTGACGGGATCTGGTGAATGGGCGCAAGCTCATACTTGATAAAGAAAGAGAAGATTTTGCACGGTAAAGCGACTCATTTTGTGGGGTAAATAAGTCTTTTCACTGAATGCCCTGTACAAGAGGCAAGGATGGTACATCTTATCTCATTTTCACAAGCACGACTCTACCTATGTACATCAATGTAAAGACTCGTATGAGCACGACTCAGACTATACCTCAATGCAAAAGACTCGTATCTGCAAGAAGACCGATCCACTCTTAATCAATGCCATCCCGCATCCCAACAATGTGCTAAATATCCAAGTGGGTATGAAATTCATATCGAAATTATAACATGTACTAAAACAAGCACAAATATTTGCAATAAAAGGTACTATTTCTTTCTTTTTTTCCTTTTTTATACCCATTCTCTTTCTAGCTTTCCAGACTTCTGTGTTCAGACAAAGAAGTTCTCCCGATTTGACATGTTAGACAAAATATGCCAATGGAATCCGTAACCTCCCTCAGAAGTTGAAGTTGAATTTCAACCAACGCGATTGCTAACAGTTTGATAAAGAGACCTAAGTTGTGTGTTCCATTTCTCCACAGCTGCATACTTTTTCATTCCCTTGGATCTGCAGAAAGTGTCAAGAAGAGTTATTAAAAAGAAACGGCAAAGAGGAAGAAAAAAAAAAAGGTGCAATAATCTCTCTCTAAAGTACTTCTCCCTTTGTTTGTTTCATGTAAAGTATTAAGTATTCTATTTTAGGATGTTCCACTTTCAAAAATTATGCCTACAATCTCCATAAACCCTTCAACTTCACCCTCCACATGGATATATAATTATTAGACTTTTCAAATGTAGACTCTTGGATCGGAATGGAGGGAGTACCAAAACATTTCAAAAAAGATTACCTGTCGCCACGCTCTAATAGTCTGTTCACTTGATCAATGTGCCCTTGTACCCGGTTATCAAGTATCAGTGAGACCAATAGCTGCTCAACATCCGCCTCAGGCACGTTAAGCTCCTGAATGAATTTAAGCAAACCGACATTTATTTACAGAGTGGAGGTATCTTACACAGTAATAACACATAATTCAAGGAAAATCAGTCAAGTTAGAGATCTAGTCAAATACCCATAAAACGAAGAACAGGACAAGAGAATTTCCTAGCACTTCAGTGAACTAAACTTACAGCGGGAGACAATAGAACACATAAAGAGTAGACTGTAAAGGAGGATGGAGCCCAGAAGGGTTTCCTTTACTTTTTTTTCTTTTCTTTTTGAAGCAAGTGTGTGTGGGTTGGGGGCTAGGGAGTGCGTGACAAATATATGCTCTTCCGGAGGGGCCAGGAAGACTAAAACAGTTGCAGTTAGAGGTTGCAAATAGATATAGCCAAACCAAAACTACAAAGATAAGGCTACCTTTGATATGAAGGGAATCCTAATCCTTGTGTATGGCTTGATGAGCTTGAGCAACACTTGAGTTCTGATATTTTTCAAAAGATCTTCAATATAGTTTCTGATAAAAGGATCATCCATAATGGTTCTCCTGTTACTCTGCAGGAAATCAGCATTTGCAGACATTCACTCTCACGAAAAAACGAGGATAAAAGAAGGGTATATTAAAACTACAAGTTTTTTAGTTTCAAACATCAAATGCCTACCATAAACCCTTACCTTGAGAATTTTTTCAAATTCCAATATCTCATTCCGTTGATATGCTGCAATCAAGTTTGTCATCGCCAAGATTTCAGGGTCATTTTTGTATCTGCCAAACAGAATATAGTGAGTTTCCAATTGGAAAAAGAACAAGATCACCAGGACGACCATAAGAATGCTGAACATAAAGATCATGCTGTTGCTTACGGCTTTGCCTCTTGCCCGTCAAATGGATTGACCTCAGACTCCATAAGCATGTTGGCCAGTACCAAGTATCTGTCAAGTTACGGAGATTAGGAATGTCAGATAAGAAGGGAATTGGTTTAAACGTAATTTCTCTCTCCTGTTACCACCCTCCTCTCCCTATCCTTTCTTTCCTGGAAAAACTTGCAAAAGGAAAATTGGCAATATATCCATCTTGCCAAACACCATTTCTTTCCTTTTGACAGAAAAAGAAACTACTTCACCATGCTTGTAAATAGTATTCCTCTCTATCTTCATACATGGCAGAAGAGCTTGCATTCTTCCCAATGTATGTATAACCACTAGTCGTCCCCAAATAGTTACACACATAGATAAACCACTAGTTGCGCAAATATACTATGGAAAAGGGTTAACTGCACTTGATTGCCATGTGGTCTGCTTACTGTCACACTTGGGGGTATGTGGTTTCAATTTTTGTATATTGGGGTCTAAAGTTGCATTTTTGCTGCAATTGAGGGTTAAAAGGGGATTTTCGTGATATTTAGGATGAAAATTTGTCATGTGCCATCCACATGCATTTTTGTGGGGTTGTTTCTCTCTTTTAACACTTGGTTATTAAGGGTATTTTCGTCTATCATGAAGAACATGTCAAGCACGTGGATTTTAAAGAACATGTCAAGCACGAAAACAACCCTAGAAAAATGCATGTGGATGGCACATTACAACTTTCCATCCAAAAGTTAACGGAAACCCCCTTTTGATCCTCAATTGCAACAAAAATGCAACCTTAGACCCCAATGGGCTAAAATTGAAAGCACAGTCCCCTAAATGCGGCGATGAGCAAGCCACCAGGCAGTAAAGTGCAATTAACCCTATGGAAAATGAAAAGAAGTTCCAACTTCAAGGATGAAAGAATAATTTGAAGCTTACTTTAGACATTGGATTCTCCGCTGATTTCCAGCTTCATCATAGTTCTTAAAAGCTTCAAAAAAGTCGGTAGCTGCTTCTGCCCACTGACGTTCAGCCATGTGCATCTTCCCACCACACTCATGGATTATCCCCATAATCCTTGGATGGGGTATGGCTGATTTGATTGTCAAGGCTTTCTGATACAATTGCTGTAATAAATCCAGACAATCCAATTACGCTAAAAGTTAACAAAATGAGTATGTGGATAAAAAGTGAAGGATGAATTATCAAAACAATACAACTCAAGATCTGACATGCATTTTTAGAGTAGCTACAAACTGACCACCTAAGTTCAAGTATAATGAAGTTCAACATCCATTAAAACCAGCACACCTAAATATACTAGATGAAGATACAGAATATTCAAGGAATCAGCGCATAAAATTTGTTCAAATGCAAACTGGATTGTCAATAGTCTGCAGTGGAAAGATAATATGTTCAATGAATCCTACTAGAAAGCCCAAGGTCTGCTGTTCATGTGACAACCATGGCCCATGTTTCCTGCCTTCACATTCATAATTCCATTTACAGTTGCCAAGTTCATTTCCAGTTTGTTCTATGCCACCAATTGCGGAATGTATTAATAAGGAAGAAAGATTACAAGGAAGATTGTTCGTAGCAAAGTGTGCATTGTCAAAGAGTAGCCTGATCCACGGATCCTTCAGAACATGATTTCCATGGCTTGGCCACATTTTCTCATCGCTTCATAAGATAAGTACCATTACGGCTCCCTTGCTGAGGATTTGAAAAAAGGAGCTTACATGGATTTTTAGTGCCAGTCAAGGTTTACGTGAAATCAAGCAAAAGATGACTCAGGCCCCTTTTTCCGGCACATCCTTTGAGGTCGCGAGCAATGCTTCTGGTATTGGGATGGGCTGGGTTTTAATGAGACGCTGGATGAGTCTAGGTAGAATCTACTCTGACGCTCTGAGCACAGGTTGAGTCGGCATCATGCTTTGAGGGTTGAGTTTTTTAGGGGATTATTTTTTTTTATTCTCAAATACTGGGCCGGTACGGGTAACAAGGTTGTTGATGCACTTAATCGAACTGCTACAAGTCGTGTTCTTACAGTTCACAGCTTATGCACGTCCATCGCATTGGGTTCAAGCAATGAAGATGCTACTTGTCCTAACTTCAGCATTTACTTTGTAGAGAGCCGCATAGTGTTTTCCCCCATATACATGCCAACTTTCTAAATCATGATGGCTATCTTTTCGTTTGTCTCGCATATTCCTTGCACGTCCACTAGGGATTTTCTCATTTGAGAGTTGCATGTCGAGGACTAGCGGAAGCTTTGGTCTACCCTCTGCCAGCCAATTGATTTGATTTCCATTCCCCTGAATTCCCATTCCTTGAATCTGCTTTGTCTGATTGCATACAATGTTCATACTTCATGCTGATATTTGACAAGAAATTGCATTGCACACTAAAAATTATAAACTTGCAAGTGATGTGCATTGTAGGCATCTTGAAATTAATGAGGCCCACCCCTAAACCTTCTTTCATAAAATTACAGGCTTGAGCCATTGGTCTTTCTTGCATTCTCTGTAAGTTAGGCACCACTAATTATCCTTCGACTTGCATGCCAATATGAGTATTGATCCAGCCTATTTTTGGAGGATTTAGTCCCTTACCATGGTCATCTTCCACTGGTACTTTCAATTCCATCCCCACTAGCCGACCAGATTCATCCTTGCTAATTAAATTGTTGCTTTGTATCATGGTGATTTCCAATGTAAGCTAGTTTGTTGGACATAATGTTCCAATACTGATGTGACATTGATTCCTGATAAGGAGGTTCACCGTCTCCCGCTCCTTATCTCTTGTAGCATTAGCACTCTTCTCACTTACCGGAGTAAGATTCTTTCCAGCCAGGGAGCTGTGATGGGGACCAAGACCTGGAAGCACAAACATTCAAGGCATCGAATGCTGGGAGCGTTCTGGGGGGCTTGATAAGTAGGTATCCTTATTATAGGACTTGAGTGTTATTTTATTTTACTGTTGGGTACTTCTATAATTGATGGAATCGGGTTCAAGGATGCAAGTAGCCCTAAGCCTACAAATAGGCCTCTTTTGTAATTTTTCCTTTTTTTCAATAAAAAAAAGAAATATTATAGATGAAGAGTAGGATACAAAATGAGGGACCAGGAGTCCACCAGAAAAGAAACAAAAAATTACAGAAAAGAAAAACACACACGCACCCACACAGACCTAGAAAAGTAGAGCATTCCAATCACACCTAATCTCCGAGAAAGGGGCCCCACTAAAAGCTCCCATTGCTAATCCCAGAGAGGTGCCCGAAAAACAACCCTATCCCACAGAAGAGTCATCAATAAAGCTTGATCCCAGAAAATTCTGGAGTTATGCTCCATCCAAATGCATCAAAGAATAGCGAAAACCCCATACTGCCACAAAATAGAACCATCTTCTCCTCACCACAAACCTCTAACCTCAGCTAAAGAAACGAAGCAATAGAGGCAGGACTAACGCAGGCTTACCCGGCCACCCCAAATAGATTATGGCATAAGAAACGGGCACCTCCACACTAAAGAAACAAATGATCATAGGATTCAGCATGATTCTTGCACATTGCACACCGATCTGGGAAATACTCTTGTTCGGCCAACACTTTTGCAACATGTCATTAGTATTGAGTTTATTAAGTAGCAATGACTAAACGAAAGCTCTAACTTGAGAGGAACCCGAGCTTTCCAAATGAAGGAAGACAGGTGAAATGTTCATTTTGAAGGCTTTAACAAATGAGAATTAAGAACAAGAAGAATAGTGACCAGAACCCACTAAAATCCAAACCCAAGTCGGAACCCAATGAAAACCTCCCCTAAGAGAGTGTATCAAGAAGAGTGACCACCTCTTCCGCCACCCGATCATTAAAAGATGACGAAAGAATGAAAATCCCAAGAAACATCATTATTCCCTCCCCTCAAAAGAAACTCCAAAATAGGAGCCAAATATCGATAAGACAGAACAACCGAGGAAAAGCACACTGCAATGGAATATCCCCCCACCCATACATCTGCCCAAAAACGTGCACAACGCCCAATCCTTACCCTAAATTGAGTTTGAGGGAGGAATAAGGGATAGCAATGATGGATAAACTTCCACAGGCTTCTGTGGGTTCCTGAACTAATAAGGCTGGCATCCCACTCATTTTTGTGCATCCTAAATTTGCTTTTGATCACTTTATGCCCTACGGTTCCCGGGGAAAACATCAGAGCCACTTACATACAAGGGAAGACGTTCATACAAACCAAATCTCGAATAGCCAGCCATCCCTCCTCCTTAGGTAGGCACACTTTATCCCAGGCCACTAAATGATCCCGCACTCCCTCCCTCAACCTCACCACAAGAAGTCTCTATTGTAATATATTGCTCTTCAAAATCCCAAAGGAAGCTCAGTTTCTCACTCCAGCCTCAGACCCATAATCCAAAAGGCAGATCCTTTCTTATTTCCCTGACCCTAAATAATAACACCAATTTCCCTGTTGCTACAGCATCACAGCCCAACCATGAAACTAGTACCCAGGATCACATCATGTCAACACACAATGAGGAAGTGAGAATTTCGCTAAAGCAAGCGAACCAACACCAAGAAACCAAAGAAATTACGCAAGAAACACTAAATCACATAATTTTTTGGAGTACTTGACAGAATGTAGTAAACAGAAAGAGCCTAAGAGAGTTCCATTTTGAATCAACCGCTCCACCATGGAGTACACCATATAGAGTACAATTAACAGGTGGGGAAAAGGGGAAACAAAATGGGGATTGAACTTTTCAAGTACAAAATATAAAAAATCCTATAGAATTATTGGCATCTTATATGAGCTTACCATATGAGGGGGGCCAGGGGGCTATACATGCATAGGTGCACGTGTAAGACAATTACGATATGCACAAGCTTAATTTCATTCCCAAGTAGATGCAAGCATCATACATCTTTAACCTAAAAATGCCTCCTCACTCTTCATCTTATGGCAACCTTCCCAAGTTTCAAATTTTTATTTAAATACATTATCAATATACTCCTCTTTGGCTCAAGAGGGTAACATAATCCACATTTTGAGTCTATAGTGAGCTTCCAACTAATAAAGGGTAACAAAAGCAACCTTAACACCCAGTACTACCGCCACATTGAAAATCATTTGTATCTAAAATAAAGCAATTTAAAAAATCTATAACATGCATAGAAAAGTTGTTGTGACAGATAGTCATCCAGCATGCTATATGATGATCTACCATCGAGAAGCAACCATAGTTATTAAAGGCGAGCCAGGCGAGCACCTAAGGCGAGGGTTTGTCGCCTTGGCACCTCCAGGCGAGGCGATGTGACAGAAGCGACCAAAGGCGTTCGCCTTTGTCGCCTTTCTGAGAGGCAAGAGGCGAGGAAAGGCGAGCAGCGAAATACAAACTCCCTTTTTCAATTGATACGACGTAGTTTCTAGGTTATTTTTAAAAGAGAAAAATGAAAGAAAACCCTAACCAGACATCACAACTCCGTGAATCGACGCTATGGCTGGAACCGACTTCGAGTGCAGCCTTCACAATCGATCGATTGACTTCGACTGCAGCCTGCTCCTTCAACGTGGACTCGCGATTCAATCTCTCTCTTCTCTCTTCTGTGATTAGTTCTCCTCTCTCGCATCTTTACTGATTGGCGATGCCGACAGGTATGGACTTTTCATTTTTACTTTTTTCTTTCTTTCTTTTTTCTTTTTTAATTAAAGAACTACTATTTTTCTTTTTACTTTTTAATGTAAAGAACTATTTTTCTGAATGAAATTAATTTTTTTCTTTGAAATTAATAATTTCACTTTTTTTTTTGTTTTTCTGAAGTGATGGGGTTATTTATTTTCTAATACCCATGTAATTTTTTGTTTTCTTCCTTTTTTTAACTGCATTGGAATTTCAACTATGAATGATGAAATTTGTGTTATTGATAGTATGTTTGAACTTAGTTTCATGTATTATGCTCACTTATAACATGTTTTGTTGAGATTTGTTAAGTTGTATGTATTTTATATATTTTTTATTTATGTTCCCTTAATATTGTTTCCGTGTTCGCCTTTTGCTCGCCTCGCCTCTCGCCCAAGAAAGATACCTCTCGCCCGGCTCTCGCTTTTCGCCTTTAATAATTATGGATGCAACGAAGCAAGCACCAACATTACCTTGAGCTTTTTGTTATTCTTTGTCTCTGTATACATTTGAATTTCAATTGCATACACTTCCAAAAGCTGAGTTCCTTTCTTTTGATCATCAGTACCATCTGCTTTCTGGCAAGACTTGTGAAGTTCCTTCAAAATCTGTAGGGTACATATATCCATTATGGTACTCTACAACATATTTTATGAAAGATACGAACCATACATCAACTAAAACCCCATACCTTATTCATTCGACCATACTCACCCATGTCAAACCAGATTTTGCAAAGCTTAAGATTAGTCTTGAACCACAATCGCTGCAGAACATGAAAATAATAAATGCAATGCTTCTGTGCAAGGGAGATGTGCTTCAAACATTAAATCAAGAAAACCTCAAACCTCATTTTTAGCCTCTTCAAGGGCCTTCAGGGTGGTCTGATAGAATTCTTGCAGAAGCCCAAAGTTCTGGCTAGCTGATCCAGAAACAAAATCCATAATGTTGTTTATACATTTCTCGCTATAATTTCGTGTCACAGCTGACTTAATGTAAGTCAACATCTCCCTATAAGCTTCCATCATCTCTTTATACCTCCCTAGCCGATAATGAAGTTTAACTGTTTGCTTAAGTGCTTTGAATCCCCTGAAGGACAGAACAAAAGAAATCATGAATAAGTACTCCAAACAAATTCAGGTTCTTCACTGAGACGCAACACAAATGCAACTTAAGGTTTTAAAAAATAACTTTACTTAAACTTAGGCCAATAAGAAAATGTCTACAAAAGAATAACAGATGACCTTGACCATGCATTGTATGGATGTGTGTGTGTGTGCATAAGAGGCCAATACCGAAGATTCTAAGTAGATACTCCTTACCATTCATCAGCTGTCCAGGAACTCTTTTAATTGCTCACTTTTAAATTTTCATGTAGTATCAGTTTGTGCCCTTAGTCAAACTGCTGTAGTACATAATTACTTACTAAAAACAGAGAATATCTTTTCTATGCTTATGATTTTGAGAGAAAAGCACCAGGCATAATTATTATCATAGCTGATAAGTTATAACGTACTATATTGATTCCCCCCCCCCTCGGTCAACTGCTAACTTTTATACTTATCATTTGGAAAGATAAGCACCAAGCATAATTATTATCATACCTGATACGCCACTGAAATAGATATCCTATATTATATTCTGACAGTATTTCACCTGTCTCATTGAATCTAGGAAACCTATCATTTACTCCCTCCTTTATTTACATTTTGTTCAGGTTACAAAGGGAAAAGTGAAGGAACCCCAGTATTAAAGCTAGACATAATTTTCCATTTTTTGCCTCCTTGATATTTTGGTAAAGACATGAGTACTACTATCTATGAAGCCCTAACACTCTCCCAAGGCCCTCGTGTCGAGCACTGACACTTTTGGACTCGTGTCAGACATGCTCATGAGAGTATAAAATAAAATCATTTTGAACCCATGCGGGCTGGGACATTTAAATTACCATATCTAGACCTCACTGTCCAAAGAATGCATTTAAATGGAGAAAGTAGAGGGAAAGCTATATATGTCATTAATTTTCGAAGTGTATTATACAAATAGTGTTAGCATGTCCTTAACATGCCGTGCTCTACTTTTTATGAAATTTTTGTGGCGTCATGTCATGTCATTGTGTCAGCATCCATGCTTCTTCAAGTACCAGATATATTGGACGTACTGCAAGGAAAGATTAAGACTAAAGAGAAAGTGGATTCAGAATCCAAGATTATAAAATCAAAACCGATGATATCCTATTTCAGTACTTCTGCTCAAAGAATTTCTTTCTACCTTTCTTGTGTATGAATATATTTTCTGATAAAAGGATCACGAAGTCAACATGACAAATTTCCATCGAAATAGCCAGTCAGGTACAATGAAATGAAAGCTTATGAGAGAAAAGAGTGACTCCTTATAAGCGCAGGGGTATTAAGAATTACAAACAAGTCCAAGAGCAATGAGAGATAGTAAGAAAGATTGCAATAGACAAAGCACGTTAGCTGACAGTTTCACACACTTCACATACTCTTTTAGATAAACATCAACAGGCGTGGTTGTGTTAAGGGCACAACCCTGTTCGTCTGATTCACATTCTACATGGACAACATATAAATTCACTGAAAAAAATTGAAAAGGAAACCTTGAGCAGGGAGATAATCAAAAAGATAAGAGTTATTTTGGAATATCTAAACTGCATTTTTATATTCGAATGTAATCTGTGCTAGATTACAATCTACACCCTTCGTCCCCTAAATTATTATCTTGTTTGACCCGGCACACGGATTAAGAAAAAACAATCGTCTTGATTATTAATATTGGTATAGTGTGTAGTTTCTTTTAATGCCCATGTGCACGTGGCCCATAATTAAAGTAGGAAAAAAAGTAAGGGTACAATGGTAAAAGTGTTGTCCTAAAACGGAAACTTTCGAACAAAATAATTATTTTTGATATGAACAAAAAAGAAAAGCAAAACAATAATTTCGGGACGGAGGGAGTATTTGATAAGCTCCAAAAAGTGAGATGGCAAACAATGAAAAAGACAGTTTCTAAGAGAGGTGAAAGAGGCTACTTTAATTGAACATAATATTAGAGAAAGTCTGATGTGGAGCATATGCACTATGTGGATGGTGCACATGAAAATTACTCGCATGTGTCATTTCAATTGTACTAGTCACTGCAATCATTTGCATCTGGCACTGAAGCCACTTGTGCACAATCTTACTCAAGAATAGCGAAAGGACAAAAAGCTAGGTAAATCATGTGCAAGTTATTGTGGCATGTGCAAGTGAATGAGTTGTACACCATTGGAACAGTGTAGATGCTCCAGTTAAGATTTTCTCAAAAATTGTATTTGATTACCAGTATTCTGCCCTTTGAGAAAGTAGCAGGAGTAGACAAAAATGGAAAAGCTACGCCACACATAAGAGACAGGCAGTTGCATAGTAAACCAATTAATTTTCACATCCTTGCAGCATAATTCCCATATCTAATAGGCTCACCATTCTGCTTTCTCTGGTTCCATCCCAACTACCTCAGCAAAACCAGAAAGTGCACCCTCAGGATCAGTCTCAACCAAACCTGCCAGAGAGAATAACATGGTGAAAAGTCTTTTAAAATCTAAAATCCGAAGTAGCCACCACAAAGACTACAAAACTATTTAAAATCATGCGCTAATGAAGAGGAAAGCAAACAAATAATGATATAGTGATACAATCCTCAGAACTGAAGCCACTTTCCAAGTGCTATATAGATGTGGGATTTCAGGGCAAAATCTTGGCCTGCTACTGCTTTTGAGTATCCATTCTTATTTTTCCTCTTCTATCCTAACCTAGTCCTCAGCCCAAAAGAGCTGTGCACATTACGAGGTCATGACAAGATACAGCACTTCAGTCGATACTGAAAATATCTGATGGGCATCTGGGGATAATATAACCTCTTGGAAACAGCAAACTAAAGCAACATGCTGACAGATTGATGTTGGTGTATCTGTGAAAAATAGTGAACCATCAATAATTACATAGCTAGCTAGACGCTTGTGGCACTTAATAATTACTCTATTTGTGCAATGCAAAGGACATTGGCAATCCTATTTTGCTGCAGAAGGGAACATATATTATTAATAAAAGGGTTAGCGCAGACTGGAATTCACCCCCTGCCTCTTGCATTTCTGATATGGAGACAAGAAAATAATAGCTCTTGAATGGTTGGAGCTCCCCTTGAACTTCATTCTTTCTGTTTCAAAGCCTACCTCCTTTTTCCTGATAAAAATGAGGAATATCCGGGGTCCAAAGCTCCCTTTGTTTCTATCAAAAAAATGACTTTGCTGATCTCCTACATGGTTTAGTTTACGGAGTTTCCTAATGAGAAAGAGGAAAGCAAGCTGGAATCAAATTTTTGGATTAAGAGGCCATTTGATATAAAGAGAAAATGTACAGATTTGGGCCACACTCACCTACTCTATTCTTGTTCAAAGGGTATTATTTAATGTGCTAGGTAGACCTATATTATAATTATTGAGCAAAGAATATATAAGTAAACGCAAGCAAAGGTATTTCTCCAACGCAAGTATGAGTGACCTTAATAAGTGAATACATCCAATAATATGTTTTCCCATCTCCCATAATATCAATGGCTAGAGAGCTGAATGTAATAAATTGATTGCGGAAAGAGAGAAATTTAATGTTTGGAGTTACAACAGAGGTTGACAGAACCACTATTTGGTCTATACAGAAGTTTCATCTGTGGGATTTAAGTGACCTATGGAGGCTTCCAAGGTAGACCATCGGTGAGCCCAAGGCACTCTTCAAGGATGTTGCTGGCATTAAAACACTTATGGCCTAGGATACCACTTTGCTACGGAAGAAAAGATAAAAATATGCTAAGTGGGAGAGAAAGGGCAAATGTTGAGTTTCCCATGGCAGCTTTATCAAAAAGTTCAAAATTGAGCAAGAAAACATTAATCAATCAAATCATTTCATCAATGAGGAAGGGTCGCTATTTATAGTAATTGGAGAGGTCTCCTACTTAAGATGAGCACCTGAGGGGAATCTTACTCGGTTGTGACACTATATCATTCCCAAATGCCTAAGTTTGTATTCTGCCCGCAGTGCAGATACTAGCTCTCCACAAAAAAAAACAAAGCAAAAGTCAACACGTGTCAGGGACTAAGGGACGCTGTCCAGAGTAGCACATGCTAATCTCAGCCCCCAGTCCAGTACACCGATAGATTCCTTGCCGGTGCAATCTGATGCAGTTATTGATACGCAGGATCCACAGAAGTGGCAAGTCAACGAACAGAGAGCAAATAGTTCAGCGGTAGGTGCTTTACATTTTAGAGTTAGTGAAAAAGAGTTTGGTCGAAGCACTATTGACTGCATCCTCTACCCTAGGCCATATCCATTTTCGCACAAGTATCAATTGCAAAACACGTGAAATAACTCAACTCTTTTGGGGACACAATGCATGACATTCCACATACTGAAACTTTGTTGTGCATAACTACTATGCATATATCTAGAGACTACAAAACCAGTTACACGCCTCAAAACAGCTTGAACTTAGTAAGACTCTAGTTACTAGAAACAAGCCCTTCAAAGTCTAATGACAAAAAGGACACATTGATAGCCAGTTAAGGATAAGAGTCAAATGATCTTCTTTGCTGAGTGGACCATATGTATTGGAGCTGGGTCTGGACTTAAAACAGGTTAGAGGATAAGTAAGAGTGATTAGGAAACTGGGGGAGGAATTATATGGATCACAAGATCAAGGAGGGGAAGAGTGGGGACTTACAACATGGAACAGAGAGAAATAGTTCATCTGACAAAAAAGTAAGCATTCATAATTATTGAAAACTATGGCAGTGTTCAAAAGAAAAACTTTTCCTTAACCGACAAATGTGATTTCTCATTAGAGAGATAGAAGGTAGAGCCAAAAATTCTCCAAATTATTTCAAGCTTTCATAATTTTTTAAGTCCAGGCCCAGCTATCTCTCAACAGAGATAGGTGGGTCGGGACTTAAAAAAGGTTAAGAGGACAAGTAAGAGTGATTAGAAAACTGGGGTAGGAATATGGATCGGAAGATTCAAGGTGGGGAAGAGTGGGGACTTACAACATGGAACAGAGAGAAATAGTTCATCTGACAAAAAAGTAAGCTTTCATAATTATTGAAAACTATGGCAGTGTTCAAAAGGCAAGCTTTTCCTAAACCGACAAATGTGATTTCTCATCAGAGAGATAGAAGGTAGAGCCAAAAATCTTCTAAGCATTTACCTCCGAGATATACTATGCTTCTTAGTATCTCAATTTTTATTTTGTCTATCTTTAATATTCTAAAGGTGGAGGGGTGGAAATGAAGTCTTTTATGGATTGCCAAAACTAGCCCCAACTCTAATGAATAATTATCAACCACAAGTAAGAAATTATCCACAACGCTAATAACTAGCCACTTATTCACCAACTAATAAATAACTACTCAAACCTACCAAATTCTAAATAAATTAAAACAAATTAGAATATAAAATTATAAACCACAAAAAAAATCCCCATTCACTGGTTTTATATAAAAGTTGCTTATTATCTCGATGTCCTGCGCCGCAACAGCTTCCACCAAGGCCATAAATAGATGAAAATTCAAGAAACCCCATAGTCATACTACAACTGCAAGAAGCTTTCCACCACCAGAAATAGTATCGCATCACCTTGCAATGTTTCAGGGGCAACTAATACCACCACAAAACCAACCATCATGATCACGGGCATGTTCAACTTCCATCATAATTCATCCAAAGCCCAACATACTTGTGCAGACATAAAAAAATTCACATCTCCTTTTGTTCTCACCAAAGAGTCTACTTTCGATTTATTTTTTTTTGGTTCAGTTTGATTAAATTTTGACCAAAGATTTACATATTTTTATAATTTTATTTGTCTCCAAAGTCGTAAAAGTTGCAATTCATATTATTCTTAATGTAGTTTCTAATGGATAAGATTACCTAAAACATAACTAAGGTATGTTAACTGATTTGATTTAGTCTCATTCTGACTTTTATCAATGAAAAGTGAACTCTTTGCATGGAATAGGGTATTAAACAAGACACCCATCTTTCCCGTAACAAATTCAGAAAAGCTACTCCTACTTGTGACTCAACTTCGGGACTGCATACCCTCCAATGAGAAAAGAAAAGAAAAAAAAATATTGGGCTGCAATAGTACAACAAGTAAATGCAATACAATAGATTGATTACTGAATTTTACAAATAATATGGTATTAGAAAATGAAATCAATAACCCTAGAAAAAGGAGGCACATACCTTTTGAATTGTAGTATTGATTCTCAATGTCAACATCCTGCTCTTCAGGCTCCTCCTCGGAGTACTCGAATCCATAATCCTCCATATCTGCATCTACACAAACGCACATAAATCCGTAATCATTAGGTAAACTGTTAAGTTGCCCAGAAAATCACACAATTAAATAACTTTTTATAATGAAAATCAAACGATTATTCATACCCGAGCCCATGATTGTTAGACGACTATGACGATGAGAAACCGAGAAACTAGGTCGATCTTTTGAAGGAATGAATGATTCGTCCCTTCTAGGGTTTTGTCTTGCAGAGTATAATACCCAACAGTGAAGAAAGCTCTTGAGAAATGCCTTTCGAATTTCGATTCTCAAGGAGCCAATTTAACTTCTTTTCATTGGGGTTATTTCCAGGGGGAAAATATTGGCTTCACGCTAAACTAATCAAATCGCAGCACGTGCTATTAAAAATTAATAAAGAAAAATTTGATAACTCAATGTTAACCAGATCACTTAAATTGTTAGACCCGAGCAAGTCGACCCCTTCTTGATAAATCGAGACGTTTAGTTAGTTGTTAGTGATTCTAACAATTAACTCAATGTGTCATGATTTTTTACTTTTCTCGTCACCATTTGTATTAATTTGGTTTGAATAAAATACGTAAGTTTTTGTCTATATTAGTGTCAAATTTTCTATTTAAACTATTAACAAACATTTTATCTAATTTTATTTCTCCTTCAAGCATCTTGTACTCTTTTAGTGTTGGAATTAAATCCTAGTATTGTTTTATCACTACATTTGTTTTGATTGTATGAATATAGAGATATAGCTTCACTTAATTTTGACCATTTTTCAAGCTTTTCTCCCATTTCTTTATTACCTTCTGGTAATTGGTTATTTGTTGATTTAGTACATCAGATTGTTCATTTAGATAATCATTAGTGGTTCTAGTATTTAGTAACTTAGTAGTTAAATCTAGCATCTCATTTTTGTACTTTGCTATTTTATCTTTGGGGAAAATTATATTTTTGACAATCGTACTAATTGGGGGCGACTAAATTTACTAACGTACTTTCAATATCTCAAATATGACCAATGTACTCTCAATTTTGGTGCACTGTCGTCCGTGTCGTCAAACCTTCATCCAAAAAATTAACGGACATACTGACGTGGACTCTATTGACTAAGTCAATGCTTGCGTGAAGCTTACGTGGACATTACGTGGAAAATGAAGTCTCTTATATGCATTTTGGTGGGAAAATCGCAGTAAGTCTTCATCTTCGTCCGAGTCTTCCACCAGAAAATCGAAATTCCCTTAATTGAACGCTTCAAACTCACCGTCGCGAAGCAGCGATTGTCAAAGTGGGTTTGTTTGCCTGAAGATTGAACAACAGTTCGTATACATATCAAGAATCAGGTATCTTAAATTTCCTTTTGTCTTTAATTCGAGCTAGGGTTTCTGTTACTAAAAATTATAGGGTTTTGTATACTTTTCGTCCTTTCAAACATGTTTTATTTCTATTTCTAAACCACAAAGCAACCTTTTTTTGGCCCAATTGCTTCAATTAGGGTTTTTTGAATGTACTGATTTGTGCTTTAAAGAATAGGACTTAAAAAGGGTTTCGAAATTAGGGCTTTTTGTCTGTGTGTTATCAATGTTTGTTACGATGTCTTTTTATGAACTGTACTGTGTTGGCAACCCCCCCCCTTTTTGTTATTTTTATTGTAAAGTTCATGGTCCCCTCAAACTGATTCATTTTTGTGTCCCCCACCCACACTTTAACTTTCTGTGAAAATTATCTCCTTTCCCCATACTTTATACTTTTAGTTTTGGACTATTGCTATTAAAGTGTATTTGTGGCAGTTTTATATGTCATGTTTAATATCACATTTCTTTGTTTTTCTTTCCTGCAGAATGGGTGAAACTATGGCATTGTGCATATATTATGATGGGATAATTAGGACTAGTCCATTTAGGTATTATGTGTGACGCCCCGACCCGGATCTCTATACGAAATTCCAAGGTCGGGTCGCCAAAACAACACCACGACACAAACCAAGAAGAAAAGCATGTGGCGTAACCACCCGTACTTACGACAAAACACAACAGATAACCTGATTAACACAAGTATGAACAATCTTCGGCGATAACAAGGCCAGAAAACAACTAGTAACAACCACGAGTTTACAACTCGGGAAAGACAACTACTACAACAACATCGGCCACAACATGCCGGAACAAAATATAACCACGAGCTACAACATGCTCGGTAGAGAAACTGTTCAAAAATGAAACTATACAAGAGCACGACATACATATGTCGGCTACCAAAAGAATATTTGTTTACAACACAACAAATACTACCCAAGTAAAGTTTACATAACTTTACATATCCGTCGTTCTTACCAAATGAAAACAACTATTTAAGATTGAGATCCTCGAGCTCCCCAACGTGAACGACTCGCAAACTAACGAACCCTTCTCAACCTCACCGTGAACTTCTGGGTTGGCTTGGATCTAAGGAAAACAAATAAACACATAACGGGGTGAGTCATAATGACACAGTAAATTACTAATGCAACTATATGGCATGACATGATGCTCAAGTAATAAACATAACATGGCATTAACATTTATATACCATAACTCAACATATATCATCATACTTGATATACAACTCATTCAACTCACATAGCACTTTGGTTAACACATAAGTGCTTATAAATAAACCATGTCATAGAAGGATATCATATCTCTTTCTTCGACCTTGTGTAGCTCCTGCAATACACAAACAACCAATAGTGCCTCGATACTCGTGTGCGTAGTATCGACGTCCCCGACACAATCCCGTCGAGTTCAACCTAGCAAGCCAAAGTCATGCGTATTACTATAACAGTGGGGTTACTTCTCAACTGTGGCCAACAGAAGAGGGGTGTGTGTACTCCGGTACGACGACTTATAGCGATCACGAATCCCATTCGTAAAGACTGTAGGTCATCCCACCATGACATTAACAACAACGATGCCAGCTGGACTTACACAACACACAAGTAGGTAAACTTACTCAACTTATGCAAATAACCGTCAAGTTCAAAAGTAGTGAACTTGACTAACATCATGTAGATTATATTTTTCTATAACACATAGTCATCAAACATATTGTTCAAAGTCACAAAACACAACTTTAGAGCTACTTTACAAGTTTCTAACATACCAGTATCAAGTACTCGGAGGACCATATTTCATACCAAATGAACCCTAATTTTCGTAGTAATTTAACTAGTAATTCGGAGAATTATAGTCTTCCCAAAAATCCACTTTTGGTGTCAATTCATTAAGTTCATAAAATTTGGGTATAATTGCTATATGCAATTTTCACCATTTAAAGGTCTCTAACATGTTCATTTGTACAATCCCATAGTTGAGCTCTAAAAAATAACATGCAACATCATCCAACTCCACAACTTAACACATAGACATGTTATATATCTCAACATATCATTTAAACATGAAAACACCATGTATTCAAGTCATGCATGTAAAATTAAGAACAAGTATGCAATAGTTTCTAAACATACAAAGGGGGGTTAGTAACTTACATGTAAGATGGAAATCAAACCAAGGAAATGCAAATTCAAGTCTTCTAAGTTGGTCTCCAAGTCAGCCTCTACACTTTGATGGCCTTGGATCACAATTTGGATGGTTGAATAGGGAGATATGATGCACACACACTAAACACACCTTTGTCTCCCACACAATTCTCTAGCTACCATGGAAGAATTTAGTGAGAAATGAAGTGTTCTTTGTCTCTCACAAGGGTGGAGAGTATATATACTAGTCAACAAGTCAAAGCCAGGTTTAAATCTCAGCCATAGGATCAACTTTGGAGGGTCAAACAACTTAAAAAATTTAGTCAACAAAGCATAGCTGAATCCGTCGCTATGCGGCCGCACCATGCGGTCGCCTTGCGCGGCCGCTTACAAGAGTTTATGCGAGGAGAAGGCTCAGCATCATGTGGGCGCATAGGGTGTCATGCGGGCGCTTCATGCGGCCGCTTAGGATGCTATGCGGGCGCATCATGCGGCCACATAGAATCCAGAATGTTTAGGTTTTGGGCAAGCTCGCATCATGCGGCTGTATAGGGTCTGGTTCAAGTCAAAATGACTTCTAAACATATCAAAGTGATCCTACAATGTTCCCAAGTCACCCTAAGGTGATACCAACTTCAATTCAAGTTTGAAATACACCCAAAACTCATTCTAAACAACATGTAACAATGCCAACAACAATCACCTCAACTTAAGAGTAACCACAAGGGCTTGTACTAAGTTAATGCATTAACATGTATATCATTCTAGCATCATCGAATGTATATGAATTAAGGCAAAACCATATTGAACATATTTATTCAAGCAATCAAACACACATGTTGAGCATAAATAACATAATCAAGGTAAGTATCTAAAACATAACAAATTCAGGTTATTACATTATGATATGGGTCATGTGGCAAGATTTAGAATTAGACTTTTAGCTTTTCGTTACAAGGTGATAAAATCAAAACGAGAAAACCAATTGAAAAAATACATTACAAAGTGCCAAATTGTAGCATGGATGAAGGGCTTAGGTTTGTGTGGTGTGATGAACAAATTAAGGGTTTACTAGAGGTGGTAGAACTCCGACTATGTAATGAATATGTTGCATGACCTTAGATGAAATGACAATTCTTATTGTTCAATACGACAAATGGGCTAATGTGGATCTATCACCTAAGATGATGTGACTTATTTTTCATATATTATTGAAAATGAAAATGGAAAACTTATGAACCTCCGAAAAAGATGGTGTTAATGCAAGTCGATAACCCAATGTGCCAACCGTCTCAAGTATCTCAAAAGGCCCTATGAAATTTTGGTGGTGATGTGGATACCTGGGTACCACAAAACTATGTGGACTCTAGTGACTATGATTTCCCTACTTTGATAGTGATAATGAAAAGGACAATGAGCTAGATATTTTGACCCATTTCCTGTCTTTGACCCTACAACCAAATGGGACCACATGTACCCTTCCCTTGTACGAGGTTTGACAAAGATTGTCTAACTAAAGCATTGCTTAACTTGTTATGCAGCTAATAATGGCTGTGATTTAAAATGCGCCAAGAATGAAAAGATAAGATTGCTAGCTGTGTGTAGGCATCCTCAATGTAAATGGAGGCTTAATGCTAGAATGATACAGAAAGAGAATTCAATTTAGATAAAATTTTTGAGAGATACACACAAGTGTATGAGGAAGTACAAGCTAAAAATTGTTGGTTTAGCTTGGATAGCCAAGATGTGTGCAACAGAGATAAGGAATTCTCCTAGGTGGAAGTTGAAAGAGATGAAAGCTCACATTTTAAAGCACTATAAGGTGGGTTTGACTATGAAACAATATGCTAGGGCTAGAACACTTGCATTGGATGAGATGAAAGCAGCTTTAAAAGAACATTATAGTAAGTTGTATGACTATAAGTATGAAATAAAAAGAAGTAACCCTGGGAGCTCAATAGTGTTTGAAACAATAAGTTCTTTGTCAACAGGGGAGTTGGTGTTTGATAGGTTTTATGTTTGTTTTGTTGCATTGAGACTGGGGTGGAGATCTAGTTGTAGGCCTGTGATGGGGCTTGATGGTTGTTTCTTGAAAGGGTTTCGTAAAGGGCAGTAACTTTGTGTTGTTGGTAGGGATGGGAACAACAATTTCTTCCCTATAGCATGGGCTGCTGTGAAAACAAAAAACATCACCACTTGGACTTAGTTCCTTCAGCTACTCAGTAATGACATAAGATCCAACAATGGTAATGGATTGACTTTGAGAACAAATCAACAAAAGGTATGAGTTTATCAGTTTGTTTTATTCCAATATCAGTATGTTTTCCTTTAATTTGCTTTATCATTATATTTTATAAGTATGTTTTTAACTATGTGTGTTTACATTTTTGTTGAATAAGGGACTCTTAAATGCAGTGGAGACTGTATTTCCTAAAGCAGAGGTTAGAAATTGTGCTTCAGAAAGCATTACACTGGGGTACAATTGAGAAACTTATTCTAAAAAGCAGGAAAAATTGGCACGATTGAGGAGTTGCATTACATCATGGCTGAGATAAAAGACTTAAGTGCAGCTGCTTATTAACATTTGATCTCAAAGGATATGAGTAAGTGGTGTAGGGCATATTTCTCAATAATCAGTAATTGTGACAGTGTAGAGAACAATATGGCAGTCTTTTAATTCATACATTTTAGAAGCTAGGGGTAAGCCAATAATTACAATGTTGGAAGACATTAGGGTTGCTGTGATGTGTAGGTTAGCTGAGAAACACCAATTATTTATGAGGCTAGATGACAATGTTTGCCCTAGAATAAAGAAGAAGTTGGAAGTTTTGAAAGATAAATGCAGGGAATGAAGTACTGAGCATAATAGTCACGACAAATTTGAGGGAAAAAAAAGGGAGGAGATGGGTACTATGTTGACTTGGTTGAGAAGGTATATAGTTGTAGGCTTTGGCAGTTATCAGGCATTCCTTGCACTCATGAAATATGTGCAACCTACTTCATTGGGGATGAACCTCATAACTATATAAGTCATTAGATTCTAAAAGACCATACCTTGAAGGCCTATGAATACCCTATACAACCTCTCAATGGAGTGAATCAATGGAAGAAGTTTGTAAATGACAAAGTTTGGCCTCCTTTCATTCAAAAATTGCCTGGGAGATCAAAGCAGAATAGAAGAAAGGAAGTAGAGGAAAAACCTCCACCCAATAACTCTGCTAAAATGTCAAGGAAGGGAAGGAAGATGAAATGCACTAACTGCAATTGAGATGATTACAATACAAGAAGTTGTAAGAATGCAAGAGTAGAAGATCACCCTGCACTTCAATTGAGGAGGAAAAAACAAAGGAAGAGAAAGCCAAAAAAACCTGTTGAGCAAGTGAACAATGAACTAGTTATTGAGCAAGTGCAATTGAATAATGAATCAGACCCAAGGCAAGAAGCTTATTACTTTCCCTTGTTTTAGATTATAAAATCTTGTCTAATATTTTATATTTTTTAAAGGTTGAATTCTGAAGTGCTAAGAGATTCAGTTACTTAGCAAGTGCAATTGAACAATGAACAAGCACATGAATAAGCAGACACAAAGCAAACAACTATTACTTTTTGATGTTTTATAGATACTAGTAAAAGTTTGCTTTATCACAACTAATCTAATATCTTGGTTTTTTTTAAGGTTGAATTCTGAATTTACTGCACAATCAGATGAACAAAATGTTCCATTTATAGAAAAAAGAAGGCATGGGAGACCTACCAAACTTGTAGCTAGGAGAAATGTTCCAACAGGGTTTGGCACTTATGTAAATCAAAATACTGGAGATGCCTACATTGTGGTAATAATATTTTTTTAATAATGTCCAACATTAGCTATTTCATTGAGATCAATCCAAGATAGTTAATGTTTGTTATATTTTCTTTCTTTTAGAGAGGTGGTAGTTCAGTACCCATGTCACCACCAAGAACAAGAGCAAGAAATTCTACTGCATCAAATGTCCCTACAACAGGCCCAACATCACCAACTACTCATCAAATGATTTGGCATGGTAGGAAGTGTGACGACCCAACCCCGACCCCGAGATGGGAACGCGGGTCGTGCCGTCCAAATAAGAACTACAATCATGCGAGGACTCAATTAACAAAACTAACGTGACGCAACAATGGACACGTAGTAAAACTTGGCATTAAAAAGCCAGAATATTTGAAAACTTCAAAACGATATAACAATTTATAACAAATAAACCAAGTCATCGATTAATTAGGAACCCAACACTAACAAGTCATGCTAATATATAAACACTTCGACGGCTAAACATGCCGGAGAAACCACATCAATAAACAAGAGCTAAAGGGATGCTCGGCGGAAGTCTTAACAAGTGAACCATATACATGTAAACAAGGCTCGGCCAACAAGTGGCAAATAACAAGAGACATAAGTAGAATATTCATTTAGTCTACAACAAGTACAAGTTACTATGATTACACATTCCCAAGCGAAGTCTAAATGACTTGCTTAAACCCAACGCCTTGCAAAAGAAGAAACCAAAAGCCAACGCTACCACCTCTAGGTGAACGATCACGAGCACGAGAAGACGATCAACCTCGAGAAGACGGACGGACGACTAGGATCTAAAAACAAAAAGGGAGGGGTAAGTCATAAAGACTTTATAAGTAACCAATATGCATGACGGGATATAATGCAAGGCATACATAGCACGTATCAAGCAAGATCATGTTAGCACGTAGTTCTCATGTCGCGATGCACATTGTTTTCACATAAGTGCTTAAGTAAATCACATTGGATAAGGATATGTTATAGAACCGGTGCCGCAGAGTCCCCGAAATAGACAAGGTTATCACGATTGTATTTGTCGGATGCACGTGTATGATACATCGACCACGATTAGTATTATTCCAAGCGCCCTTTGGTTACGACATGGTACTCTTCTCCACCGTGATCGTAGAAGTGTGTGCAAGTTATGGTGTGGCGACCCATCATCATCATGAACCTCATGATTCATGACTATGATGCATCGTTAACCATCGATACAATAATTCACGTAATGCCAGCTGGACTAATGGTATGTCAAGTAGGTATTTACTTGTCATACAAATCAAGTAAGGAGCAAGTTCGACAAGAACGAACGTGTCCGAGTCAAGTAGATGTTTACTCACGTAATAAATCAAGTAATGGAGCGAGGTCGACAAGAGCGACTCGTCCGATCAAGTAGGCATGTTATTCTATAATGTACAAGTCGAGCAATAGATCAATCATGTCAAGAATTCCCAAGAACTAATTTACAATTCAATTGAACTCTAAACGTCATAGGGATTTATTTGTAGAGTCGGTATTGTTCAATGACTCTCTAAAGCAACTCCGTTGAGTTATTACTAAAATATTCCTAAGTAGCGAATGAATGCTATGTGCAATTCATGGCTCTTTCTATGTTCTCGATTCATGTGCAATTAGACCATATGTCATTCATGACTATTAGTCCATCAAGATGCAAGTTCCCAATTGTGAACCTTAACATGTTCATCACTTTTGAAGTTGTGAAATTACAACAAGTCCAAGAACAAAAGTCATTCCAAGTTCATCCTAGAACATTATTCATACTTGACACAAGTCCAAATTATCAATTATGAGTCATTAACCCAAAATTAACAGAAATTTAACTTAAGGAATTTCAAGTTTTTAACATGATGCATGTCTTCTTAAACATGTAGACTAAAACTATCATGAAGGGAGCATACTTGATATTGAGCATACAAAACAAGGGATTGGGTGTGACGACCCAACCCCGACCCCGAGATGGGAACGCGGGTCAAGCCGTCCAAATAAGGACTACAATCATGCAAGGACTCGATTATCACAACTAACGTGACGCAACATTGGACACGAAATAAAACTCGGCATTACAAAGCCGGAATATTTTTTTAAAAACTTCAAAACCTGATATAACAATTAATAACAAGTAAACCAAGTCATCGGCGAAATTAAAGGAACCCAACACTAACAAGTCATGCTAATATATAAACACCTCGACGGCTAAACATGAGAAAACCACATCAATAAACAAGAGCTAAAGGGATGCTCGGAAGTCTTAACAAGTGAACCATATACATGTAAACAAGGCTCGCCAACAAGTGCCGGCAAATAACAAGAGACATAAGTAGAATATTCATTAGTCTACAACAAGTACAAGTTACTATGATTACACATTCCCAAGCGAAGTCTAAATGACTTGCTTAAACCCAACGTCCTTGCAAAAGAAGAAACCAAAAGCCAACGCTACCACCTCTAGGTGAACAATCACGAACACGAGAAGACGATCAACCTCGAGAAGACGGACCGGACGACTAGGATCTAAAACAATAAAAGGGAGGGGTAAGTCATAAAGACTTTGTAAGTAACCAATATGCATGACAGATATAATGCAAGGCATACATAGCACGTATCAAGCAAGATCATGTTAGCACGTAGTTCTCATGTCGCGATGCACATTGTTTTCACATAGGTGCGTAATTAAATCACATAGGATTAGGATATGTTATAGAACGGTGCCGCCGTAGTCCCCGAAATAGACAAGGTTATAACGATTGTATTTGTCGGATGCACGTGTATGATACATCGACCACGATTAGTATTATTCCAAGCGCCCTTTGGTTACGACATGGTACTCTTCTCCACCGTGATCGAGTGAAGGGTGTGTGCAAGTTATGGTATGGCGACCCATCGTCATCATGAACCTCATGATTCATGACTATGATGCATCGTTGACCATCGATACAATTCACTTAATGCCACTGGACTAATGGTATGTCAAGTAGATATTTACTTGTCATACAAATCAAGTAAGGAGCAAGTTCGACAAGAGCGAACTTGTCCGAGTCAAGTAGATGTTTACTCACGTAATAAATCAAGTAATGGAGCGAGGTCGGCAAGAGCGACTCGTCCGATCAAGTAGGCATGTTATTCCATAATGTACAAGTTGAGAAATAGATCAATCATGTCAAGAATTCCCAAGAACAAATTTACAATTCAATTGAACTCTAAACGTCGTAGGGATTTGTTTGTAGAGTCGGTATTGTTCAATGACTCTCTAACGCAACTCCGATGAGTTATTGCTAAAATATTCCTAAGTAGCGAATGAATGCTATGTGCAATTCATGGCTCTTTTCTAAGTTCTCGATTCATATGAAATTAGACTATATGTCATTCATGACTTTTAGTCCATCAAGATTTAAGTCCCACACTTGTGAACCCTAACATGTCCATCAATTTTGAAGTGATGAATTATAACAAGTCCAAGAACAAAAGTTATTCCAAGTTCATCCTAGAACATTATTCATACTTGACACAAGTCCAAATTATCAATGATGAGTCATTAACCCAAAATTTACGAAATTTAACTTAAGGAATTTCAAGTTTTAACATGATGCATGTCTTTTAAACATGTAAACTAACACTATCATGAAGGGAGCATACTTGATATTGAGCATACAAAACAAGGGATTGGGTACTTACCTCAAACACACAATTTAACCCAACAAAAGAAGAATCAAAGCCTCCCAAGTTGTTTCTCTAGTCTCAAGGAACACAAATATGGCTTTGCATGCAAGAATCCAGTGGTTGGAAATGGAGGAGATGAAAACACACAAGGATCTCACCAAGAACACACACTCTCTCTCACTTGTTCTAAGAAGGTTTTTTAGGTGAAGTGGGTGTAATGGGTGTTATTTCCGGGTTGACTTGGTTGAGGAGGTGTGAGTGAGCTAGCTTTGTCACTTAGGTACGTGTCTCAACCCCAAACAAATTCTTACAAGTTAATACATATAAAATAAAGCTACGGCGAACAGGCGATCGCCTCCCACGAAACAAGGCGATCGCTTTGACCTTCGCTTACAAAGCGATCGCTTTGTTAAGGACCAAAGCGATCGCTTTGTACCCGCCAATAGTACATTCGTTTACAAAGCGATCGCCCGTCCAAAAACAAGGCGATCGCTTTGTACCCGATGCACCTCACCGAGTACAAAGTCATTTTGGTTACTAAAAATCATACCAAATCATTTTTGTATGAACAACACAAGTAAACAAAGCTAAAACAAGCAAGAAGTTACCCAATTACCATTTATATACTAACATGGCATTTCTATTCATGCAAACAAGATATATAACATGCAATTTATGCAATTAAGAGAACTAGGGTGTCACATCCTCCCTCCTTAAAGGAATTTAGTCCCTAAATTCACTTACCATCTAATCAAACAAGTATGGATACTTCTCTCGCATCTCACTCTCAGTTTCCCAAGTGGCTTCTTCCATCAAATGATTCTTCCACAAAACTTTCACTAGTGGTATCCTCTTAGTCCTCAAGATTTGTTCTTTGGTATCAAGAATCTTCACCGCTTCTCAACATAGGAAAGATCGGGTTCAAAGGTAATCTCTTCATAGGCAAGAACATGTGATTCATCCTTCATATATTTGCGGAGCATAGAAACGTGAAACACATCATGAATACCCGAAATAGACGGTGGCAATGCAATCCGGTAAGCTAAAGAACCAACCCTCTCAAGAATTTCGAACGGACCAATATACCTTGGTGAAAGTTTCCCTTTCTTACCAAATCTCTTAGTACCACGGCGGCGATATTTTCAAGAACACAAAGTCTCCAACTTGGAACTCAAGATCGCGTCTCCGGTTATCCGCATAGCTTTTCTCGCCTACTCGAGCCGCACGCAATCTCTCTAATCAACTTGACATCCTCGGCCGATTGTTGTACCATTTCGAACCCCATAACTTAGCTTCTCCAACTTCGTCCCAACAAATTGGTGAACGACACTTACGCCCATACAAAGCCTCATAAGGAGCCATCTCAATGCTAGATTGGTAATCGTTATTATATGCAAACTCGCCAACGGTAGATGTGAATCCCAATTGCCCTTGAAATCCATAGCACAAGCACGAAGCATGTCCTCTAATATCTCGTATCAATCTCTCCGATCGTCCATCCGACCGGGATGAAAAGCTGTACTCAAGTTAAGTTTGGTACCCAAGGCCTCCCGTAATGAATGCCAAAATCTCGAGGTGAATCTAGGATCTCTATCCGACACAATACTAACGGGACACCATGTAGCCTCGATAATCTCCCGGATATACAATGCCGCCAACCGACTCAAACCGTAAGTCATCGCAATAGGAATAAAATGGGACGACTTCCAACCTATCAACAATAACCCAAACAAAGATCGAAGCCCCTACGAGTACGCGGCAACCCCGTGACAAAATCCATCGTGATATGTTCCCATTTCCACTCCGAATCTCAAGTGGCTGAAGTAGACCGGCAGTCTCGGTGTTCCGCCTTAACCTCGCCGACATGTCAAACATCTAGAAACATATTCAGCTATCTCCTCTTCATACCGTTCCACCAAAACGCTCTTCAAGTCACGGTACATCTTAGTACTACCTGGATGTATCGTACTTGGCTTTGTGAGCCTCATCAAGGACCATACGTTTCACTTCATCGGAAGAAGGAACACAAACCCTATTCTCGAAATGTCAAGATCCCATCACTGTTCATCGCAAACCCCGGTGTAGCATTCTCTCCCAATCGATCAATAATCTTCTTCAATTCGGATCAATAACTTGAGCCTCCTTAATCAACCCAAATAAAACCGGCGTAGCACGAACATTAGCAAATAGAACACTACGCCCACTTACAATAGGACTCCATTCCTGACATCCTCTAGCATCTTCCATTCCCTCATCATCATACAAGACATATAAGCCTTCCTACTCAAGGCATCGCAACAACATTCGCTTCCGATGGTAAAGAATAGTAAAATTATGATCCTTAAGCTTCTCCATCCAACGCCCGTCTCATATTCAACTCCTTCGCGAGAAGAGGTACTTCAAACTCTTATGATCGTATACACCTCAAACTTCGCTCCATACGTAATGTCTCCACTGTGAAGCGAAAACAATTGCCGCCAATTCAAGGTCGTGAGTTGGGTAATTCTGTTCATATGGTGACAACTTCTTCGAAGCATAGGCAATCACCTTCCCGTTTTGCATAAGCACGCAACCCAAGCCTTCTAACGAAGCGTCACTATAAATCACAAAGTTATCACATCCATTAGGCAATGCTAAAACAGAGCCGTGGTCAATCTTTTCTTCAACTCTTGAAACCGGCCTCGCACTTATCACTCCAAATGAAAGTAGACTTTTCTCGAGTCAAATTAGTCATGGGAGTAGCAATCTTGGAGAATCCTCAATGAACCTACGGTAGTAACCCGCCAAGCCCAAGAAACTACGAACTTCGGTTACCGTTCTAGGAGTCTCCCATTTAGTAATAGCCTCCACCTTAGAAGGATCCACCGCAATACCCTCACTAGAAACAACGTGCCCAAGAAAAGATACTTGTTCAAGCCAAAATGCACACTTGCTAAATTTCGCATAAAGTTTCTTTTTCGCAACAAGGAAAGAACCACTCTCAAATGGTTAGCATGTTCCTCTCGCGACTTTGAGTACACTAAAATATCATCGATGAAAACCACAACAAAGCAATCCAAATACTCATGAAACACCCGATTCATCAAGTCCATGAAAACGCAGCGCGTTTGTCAACCCAAACGGCATCACCACAAACTCATAGTGACCATAACGTGTCCGAAAAGCCGTCTTTGGGACATCCTCCGCCCGAACTCTCAATGGTGATAACCACTCCTCAAGTCTAGCTTGGAATACACCACGGATCCCAAGTTGATCGAAGAGATCATCAATGTGAGGTAAAGGGTACCTATTCTTGATAGTAACCTGGTTCAATTGGCGATAGTCAATGCACAACCGCAAACTACCATCCTTCTTCTTCACAAACAATACCGGTGCACCCCACGGAGACACACTCGGTTTAATGAACTCCTTATCGAGAAGTTCCGCAATTGGTCTTTCAACTCCCTCAACTCACTGGGCCATTCTATAAGGTGCTCTAGAAATTGGTGAAGTTCCCGCAATAGTTCAATGCAAAACTCTAACTCTCGGTCGGGAGGTAATGCAAAATCATTTGAAAAGACATCCGGAAATTCATTAACTACCGGTACATCTTCTATATTAACAAGACATGCTAGTATCAAGCACACAAGCAATATACCCCGTGCACCCCCGAGATAGAAGTTTCCTAGCCCGCAGCGTAAATGATATGTATACTATTCATGGCATGATCACCCGTAAACACAAATTCCGAATACCGGCATGGCAAAAGTAACTCTTTACGACGACAATCAACTAGAGCATGATAAGTGCACAACCAATCCATACCCAAGATCAAATCAAAATCCCGAATAGGCAAAACTACTAGATCCGCATGCAAGACCCGATCACATACAAGCACATCACAAGCTTTATAAACTTCCGACGCCAATAATTGATCACCCAACGGTGTAGACACTTCAAGCACATAAGGTAACCGAGAAGGTAACACGCACAAATGCTCAATGAAATGCGATGCAACATAGGAATGAGAAGACCGGATCTATAAGAACTCGAGCCCTATGGCCGAAGACGAGAGAATACCTCCAATAACCGAGGTCGACTCGAACACCACGCCGGTCAAGCGCAAAACACGAGCTTGGGCCTTGGACGCCCATCACTATCCCTCTTGGTGCCCCTGCAACCGACCCACGGTGAGTAGTCTTAAACTTGGGACAATCTTTCCTCGGTGATTGAATCTCCACAACCCGAACCTCGCCCAAGTCTCGACCCTACACTCATTGTACGAATGCCCTGGGCCAGGACAAAAGAACACTCAACGTGCTCACTCGCCGCTCCGCCCTTGCGGCCGGAGTACGATTATCACGACTATCGGTACGCCAGGCCGCCCATCCGACCGCCGCTAGATCGACCACCGCACGGCGCGTTGCCCCGACTGCACCGATTACCCGAAACCGACCCCTTCCCGAATGCCGCGAGGTCACCCGAGATGACCGCTGCGATGATCTGATGCGAGGATCGCCAGTTGTGCTTCGCTCGTGCTCCTCTATATCTCTCGATCTCATAGGCGCGATCAACCGCACCCTATAGTCTCGTCAACCGCAATGACAAGAGTGCTTCTATACTCGCTTTAGACCTTAACGAACTTGAGCACCCTCATGGGCTCATCGGTACAAGATGTGCACAATAACGAGACAGCTCGGTGAACTTGGTGAATACGAGCCACCGCCATGTAACCCCGTTCTAGATCCCGGAACTCTTCTCCTCTTTCTCCTCACCACCATAGGTACATAAGAAGCCTTGAACTCCTTCTCGAAATTAGACCAAATCTTTGGAACCCTAAGATCCCACTTGCCAACAATACTCTCCACCAATGATTCGCCGCCCTCTCGCCTTATACACGCCTAAGACAACCTCTCTTCTTCCGTGCGCCTAGAGCCGCAAAGATTTTCTCCAAGTCCTCCACCATAACTCGCTTTACTAGCATCTGACTCTCCCTCGAAAGATGGAGGTTTCATCTTCAAGAACCTCTCCAAAGTAGTATTATTTCTAGCTCTAGGTCCCGCGGTGCCTCGCTACGAGGCGGTGAAACTTCCGCCTCGGTTCTGGTTCGGTGGTGGTGGCGGAGGTGGTACACCTCCCGCTTGACCCTCTTGTGCCAACTCGGTCATAACGCCATCATTCTACGAAACAAGCCCGCCATACGGCATTCTCATCACCCCGATTCCGAGGGGGGTACCTCAACTTGTGTTCTTCCGGAGCTCTAGCCTGCTCAGCCAGAACCCTTCTAGGCCTCCTCTACCTCGACAATCCACTTACCCACCGCTACTAGCCCCGGTCTAGGTCGCACCATGATACACCTATAAGAAATCACTCGACGTTAGAACATCACACAAGAACTTAACCCAACTAGGCCAGGAACCTATCCCGGCCGATAGCTAACCTATAAAGCTCGATACCAACCGGGACGACCCAACCCCGACCCCGAGACGGGAACGCTGGTCGAGCCGTCCAAATAAGGACTACAATCATGCAAGGACTCGATTATCACAACTAACGCACGCAACATTGGACACGAATAAAACTCGGCATTACAAAGCCGGAATATTTAAAACTTCAAAACCGATATAACAATTAATAACAAGTAAACCAAGTCATCGGCGAAATTACGTTCGGAACCCAACACTAACAAGTCATGCTAATATATAAACACCTCGACGGCTAAACATGCCTGAGAAACCACATCAATAAACAAGAGCTAAAGGGATGCTCGGAAGTCTTAACAAGTGAACCATATACATGTAAACGCTCTGCCAACAAGTGCCGGCAAATAACAAGAGACATAAGTAGAATATTCATTTAGTCTACAACAAGTACAAGTTACTATGATTACACATTCCCAAGCAAGTCTAAATGACTTGCTTAAACCCAACGCCCTTGCAAAAGAAGAAACCAAAAGCCAACGCTACCACCTCTAGGTGAACAATCACGAACACGAGAAGACGATCAACCTCGAGAAGACTCGACCTGACGACTAGGATCTAAAACAATAAAAGGGAGGTAAGTCATAAAGACTTTGTAAGTAACCAATATGCATGACAGATATAATGCAAGGCATACATAGCACAAGCAAGATCATGTTAGCACGTAGTTCTCATGTCGCGATGCACATTGTTTTCACATAGGTGCGTAATTAAATCACATAGATTAGATATGTTATAACCGGTGTCAGTCCCCGAAATAGACAAGGTTATAACGATTGTATTTGTCGGATGCACGTGTATGATACATCGACCACGATTAGTATTATTCCAAGCGCCTTTGGTTACGACATGGTACTCTTCTCCAATGCATCGTAGTGAAGGGTGTGTGCAAGTTATGGTATGGCGACCCATCGCCATCATGAACCTCATGATTCATGACTATGATGCATCGTTGACCATCGATACAATTCACTTAATGCCGCCTGACTAATGGTATGTCAAGTAGATATTTACTTGTCATACAAATCAAGTAGGAGCAAGTTCGACAAGAGCTGAACTTGTCCGAAGTCAGCAGATGTTTACCACAATAAATCAAGTAATGAGCGAAAGGTCGGCAAGAAATTACTCGTCCATCAAGTAGGCATGTTATTCCATAATGTACAAGTCGAGCAATAGATCAATCATGTCAAGAATTCCTAAGAACAAATTTACAATTCAATTGAACTCTAAACGTCAGGGATTTGTTTGTAGAGTCT